>NW_023591682.1:1102102-1329770 GCF_014843425.1 Jatropha curcas | reverse complement strand
GTTCAGGGTATGGTATCTGGACAGACCTTCTGGGGACTCAGTCTAGTAGTAAGGGCACAGAGCGTCCATCACGAACCTGGTCTAGACCTATCAGAGACATTGGGCCAGCGGTACTTATTGGCAGAGCAGCTCCACAGACCACAATCTGTTGCTTTAGTGGTGGAGGCGCTACATGGATTTGATATTTCCGAACATGTCCTCAGTTGGGAAAGAAGATTCCCGGGTTTGTAGAGAGATTTTCTGGGGGCATGCTTTCGAGTGGGGTCTACAGAGCATTTGCTTCGAGACTGCCCTATGACTTTGGGCTAGTGCAGCTCCTCAGGAGGGAGGTCGGCTCCTTATGTTTCGAGACGGCAGAGGCAGAGGCCGTGGTGATACGAGGCACTGGAGTCAGACGGCCAGTTTCTGAGGACAGTGGGAAAAACTTGAGTCCAGGAAGCACCTGCCAGAGCAGAGGGCTATCCGGACTAGGGAGGAGCAGGCGGATTGCCCCAGACGTTATCATGGTACATTCTCTCTCTTTGATATTTCTGTATGTGCTTTGATTGATCCTGGCCTCTACTCTTCATATTTATGGCTTACATGTGGGTTAGGTAGATTGGGTAATATGCATGCTGATATGTTAGAGCCATAGGATTGAGGTTACTAATCCCTTAGTCATTTAGTGTCGTAGGTTAATGGGTTTGTATAACAGATTGGTCCATATGGTAATCTATGGCCATGTGTTTCTGGGAATCTAATAGAGTTGCCTTCCGGGAGTTTGATGTGATCTTGGGTTGGATTTGGTTATCCTAGACATGGAGTTATGATTGGATTGTTAGGACTTAAGAGGGATACACCCCAGGACTTCATTCTGGTGAGGAGATTTTGTAGTTTTGGGGTTGAGAGGCTCGGGATACCTCTCTAATGTTATTTCTGCGTTCTACTGGCTAGAGATTGAATCCAGCATGGTTGTGAGGCCTACTTAGCCTGGCTTTTGTACTTGCTCCAGAGTTAAAAGAATCTCCTAGTGTCCATGATATACCCACAGTATAGTGATTTTCGAATGTGTTTCCAGAGGAGTTGCTTGGTTTTACCTCCTGAGAGAGAGGTTGGAATTTGGTAATTGAGGTTATGCCTGGTACTTGCACCGCATATCCATTGCTCCATATCGGATGGCGCCGTGAGTTTGAAAGAGTTGAAGATACAAATTCAGGAATTGCTTTGATTAGGGTTTATTCGTCCTAGTGTATTCTCCGTGGGGTGCTCCAGTATTTGGGTTTGTAAAAGAAGGAGATGGATCACTGTAGATGTGTATTGATATACAGACAACTTAACAAAGTTTACTGTGAAGAATCGGTATATCCATTGCCTCGGATAGAGTGATTGTTGATCAGTTGAGAGGAGCTAGTGTTATTCTCGAAGAAGATTGAGATCAGGTTATCATCAGCTAAGGGCTGAAGGCATCAGATGTACCTAAGACTGCTTCAGGACACGCTACGTTCACTATTGATTCTGTGGGTACCCAGTCTTCAGGGTAGCTACTCATTTTGATATTTTGATTCTGTCTATCCTTATCATGGCATGTACAGGGCACACAGTTCGGCCCATTTCATTTTGGAAACTAGTAACTGTCTTGTAGATATTGAGTACATTACTAATGTATACAACATCAGCATGATATACTATTCAGCATAAATTATGATATCAGCATGACAGGACATAGGTTCAACCAGTTTGTAGTGTCTCGGTTCGGTTCATTCAGGTTAACGGGTATACCAAGAAGGGATGTTACAATATTAGAGTTGATCGAAGAAGATTAAGGCAGTACTTGAATGGAAGCCACTAAAGAATGTTACAGAAATTCGGAGTTTCTTAGGATTGGCTGGTTATTATAGAAGATTTGTCAAGAGATTTTCTCTTATTGCGGCCCTATTGACTAGACTTCTTCAAAAAGATGTCAGATTCGAGTGGACTGATAAATGTCAAAGTAGTTTTGAGAAGCTTAAGGCGATACTTACTGAGGCTCCAGTGTTGACACAGCCAGTTTCGGGTAGACCTTATGATGTGTATAGTGATGCTTCATATAACGAATTGGGTTATGTGCTTATGCAGGAGAGTAAGGTAGTTGCTTATGCTTTTAGACAGCTTAAGCCTCATGAGAAGAACTACCTACTCATGATTTGGAGTTAGCAACTATAGTCCTCGCTTTGAAGATTTGGAGGCATTACTTGTATGGTGAGAAGTGTCATCTGTATATGGATCATAAGAGTCTCAAGTATCTGCTTACTCAAAAGGGATCATAAGAGTCTCAAGTATCTGCTTACTCAAAAGGAGCTTAATCTGAGACAGCGCAGATGGTCAGAGCTACTTAAGGACTATGACTTCACCATTGATTACCATCCGGGTAAAGCTAATGTGGTAGCAAATGCACTTAGTAGGAAGTCCTTGGTTGCATTACGTGCTATGAATACGCGATTATCTGTAGCTAGTAATGGTGTACTCATGGCAGAGCTTATGATTAGACTTAGTCTACTTCAGCAGATTCGAGATGCATAGAGAGATGATGAGACAATTGCCTTGTGGAAAGATCGAGTCAGAGATGGAAGGAAAAAGAGATTTATTGACGAACTGTTGTACTTGGGGATCGGATTTGTGTGCCCTAACAATTCAGCGAGTTGAGAAAGAGTATTCTTAAAGGAAGAGCTCATAGTTAAGGCCCTATGCTAGCATCTGGTAGTAATAAGACGTTATCAGATTTGAAAATCCACAATATGGTGGCCGCGATGAAGAGATATCACAGGATTATGTGCGAGGGTGTTGACGTGCCAGCAAAGTGAAAGCCAGAGCATCAGTTTTCTTCTGGTTTGTAATACACCCTACTTCTATCCAGAGGGAAAATGGGAGTAAGGTTTACTTATGGATTTTGTGAACTGGATTGCCTTTAACTTCCTAAAAAGAAAAGATGCAAAAGAAAGATGCTGTATGGGTAATAGTTGACAGATTAACTAAGTCAGCACACTTTCTTCGTGTTAGGACCGACTTCACCATGGAGCAATATGCAGAGCTGTATATAGATGAGATAGTGAGATTACATGGGGTTCCTTCTTCCATCATCTCAGATAGAGATCCGAGATTTACTTCTAGATTTTGGAAGAAGCTACATGAGGCCTTTGGTACTAAGCTGAATTTCAGCACAGCTTTTCATCCTCAAACAGATGGTCAGTCAGAGCGGGTTATTCAGATTTTGGAGGATATGTTAAGAGATTATGCTATTGAGTTTGAGGGCAGTTGGGAGAAGTACATTCGACTTGTAGACTTGTAGGAATTTGCCTATAATAACATATCAGTCGAGAAGAGGATTCAGGATGGCCCCTGGTTGAAGCCACTATATGGTAGGAATGTAGGACTTCCACTGTGTTGGTCAGAATTGAGTGAGGGCAAGATTGGTAGGTCTGGACTTGATTCGGGGATACAGAGGAAAAAGGGTCAGAATTATCAGAGATAGATTGAAAGCAGCTTTCAGATCGTCAAAAATCTTATGCGGATTTTGAAGAAGGAAAAGATATAGAGTATGCAGTGGGAGATAAGGTTTCCTTTAAGGTATCTCCGTGGAAAAAATATTGAGATTTGGAAGAAAGGGTAAGCTTAGTCCTAGGTTCATTGGTCCATATGCAGATTTCATTGGTCCATACGAGATCATTGAGCGTGTGGGTCCATTGGCCTATAGACTAGCTTTACCACCAGACCTGGATAGGATACATAATGTTTTCCATGTATATATGTTGAGGAGATATCGATTTGACCCACCACATGTGATATCAATGGAGTTTGTACTATAGAGCTAGATTTAACTTATGAGGAAGAACTAGTGAGGATACTTGCTAGAGAAATAAAGGAACTAAGGAATAAGAGAATTCCTCTGGTAAAGGTTCTTTGAAGAAACCATAAGACCGAGGAAGCTACGTGGGAAAGTGAAGATATTATGAGACAACAGCATCCTCAGTTATTTAATTCAGGTGAATTTTGAGGACAAAATTCTTTAAGAGGGGAGAGCTGTAACGCCCTATTTTTCTTGTGTTTGAAATAGTAGTTTACCGGTCTATGAATAGTACCACCTGTCTGTGAATAGTACTACCGGGCCGGAAATCGGTATTATTTTGGTCCGAAAAAATTACTATTTGGAGCATGTATGCTGTATGCATGGTTTTTATGGGTAGAAAGTAAGTAAGGAATATTTTTGGAGAATTTAGATACTTAGTGAATAGTGAATTATGGTGTTAGATTAAGTAAGGAAATTTGAGCAATTATTTTTTTTATGGAGGAAAATTGAGGAATTATTTTTATGGAATAAATTAGAAACTTTTGTGGAGATAAATAATATTTTGAAGGAATTTAATTGGAGAATATTTGGAGAGAAGACCAAAAATACCCTCCAATTTGGAGAAAAGACCAAAATACCCCCTTAGTTGCTTTAATAAAGCAACT
This sequence comes from Jatropha curcas, assembly GCF_014843425.1. Next base: position 1,325,303 of record NW_023591682.1, on the reverse strand, counting down.
ATCAATTATTGAGCACCAACTTTTGCCTTCTTTCTCCATACACGTTTCTTTCTTCTCCTTCTTCTTCTTCTTCTTCTTCTTCTTCATTTTCTTCAATTTCCTACTTAGTAAACACCCATCCAAACTTGATTTAAGGCGCATAAATCTTAGAGAGTGAAGCTAAGAGAAGTAATTCTTTGTGGACTAATTTCAAGGAATTTGGTGATTTTCCTTAACTTGGGTCAAGTAAGTGATTTTATGATTAAGTGAATTATTTTGGATAGAGTTGGCTTTTTAGGCATCTACAGCTTATCATGCTCCAATTACTTCTTTTATGTGTTTTCTTGTTTGATTTTGAAGTTTCTTCCATGTAGAGGGTGGAGAACCTTCTAATAAGGATAAAGCAAGACCAAAGGCTTGAGAAGCTTTTGATTAAAGCTTGTTAAAAGCTGTTTTGAAGGTTAGTGTTTCATAAACACACTTACCTTTATTCAAAATTTTGATTTTGTGCCTTTATTGCTATTATGTGTATATTTTTGAGATTTTGTTATGAAATGATTGATTTTGTTGAATTTTGTGTTGCCTATTACATGCTCTTGGATGAGTTTGATGAGTATTTATGTTGTGGTTAGACATTTCTTACCTTGTATCTTTGTGGTTCATGTTCCTTTCATGGCTAAAGTAAACTTGAATTTGGGTAAAAAACGTGATTTTTGAGTGAGCTTTTAAGGACCAATTTTTCAATCCTTTCTTAATTATCCATTGTGTCTGAGGTCTTCATAAAAGTCTGTAGGTCTATCTCTTAGGCTTTTCCCCAAACCCATCCTCTTGTGTTCCAATTTGGAGATATATAACTCAACTTATGCTGAAATACCCAAAACTGACTCTGTTTTGGTCGGGCCACAATGCATGCCACTGACTTTAGTGCACCATTTTGACCCACTTATAAATGACAAGATTAAGGTTGTGAGTTCTTCATAAAAAAGTTGGGTTGGCCCTGTGTCTGAGAATTTCGTTCTTCGGTTCTGGATATGGTTTAATTTGAGTGTGGGTTTTAGTAGGAATTCAATAAACCAAATGCGACTTGGTTCTGCTGAATCAGCGTCTGGTCTGTCAGTCTGTGTTCCTAGCTTTGTTTTGTTTATCTTCCATATTGATCTGGGCTGTTGATCCCTTCATAACATTTGTAGAATTTTTGTTCTTAGCTTTCTAACGACTCTAATTCTATTTAATTTGGAGACCATAGCTCCGGTTATGTTTTTAAAAACAACAGCAAAGGGCCATTTTATTTTTATGCTGAAAATTTTCTATGTTAAGTCATTTTGTTTAAGTATTGAGAATTTTTATTGAATTACTTAATTTAAATTAAGTTTTTATTATGAGAAAGACTTAAAGAACATGAATTTTATGAGAAATGTTTGGGCTCTAATTATACTTGGTGTGGATTTGATGCATGATTTGATTTTATTATGTTATGATGCAGCATGCTCGGCATTTGAATTGCCCATTATTGATAAGAAGCTATGATCATATGCTAGGCACGTGGTGTCTTATGTTAGGGCGGACGCCGCTCTATATTTGTTTGAAAAGGTTGGCGACCTAAGGCCATTATGAAATAAAGCTAATGAAAAAACTTATCTGCTTCTTTTTTTCTCCTAAGTGTATGTTGAGCCCTTATTACCAATATTTTTTTAAGCGAAAGTGAAATAAATGAGATCACATTATGTAATAAACTTCTTAGTTTACCACAATATATTTATTTGATATCAAATGAATTTTTTAAAGCATGATGTGTTGGTGTACTATGTAATACATGGTTCAAATTTAGTGATTTTATGTATATAAATTTGATTTTTAAGTAATGTTGCACAACATTGGTTTGTTGTGTTTTATGAGCACCACTGAGTTTTATACTCAGCGCGTTGATTTTATCACGCGCAGGTTGGAGATTGTGCTTGCTCTTAAAGACCTGAAGAGTAGCATCAGAGCTGAAGAGATATTTTGGTAGTTACTTAGTATTATTTTTTTTTTGTAACTAAGAATTATGGCATGTATAAGTATTATATTTTTGGAGACTGTATTATTTCATTTATAACTTAAGCATGTTATTGTAAACTATTTTGGTGTATATATATTGGGAGATAAACTTGGACTTATTTAATGGTTAGAACATTAGAAGTTGATGTGTTTAAATGAATGTATTGAATTGATGAAGTGATGAATTTATAATGTTATTGAGGGAACTTATGGAAGTTTGAAATGAATAGAAGTTGCTCTTGTGTTGTTATTGGAGTTTGATGGGGTTGGAGTTTGAATTTGGGAGTGCTTTGTATTCATTATGTTTGGCAACTTCTATTTTTAGGGGGAAACTCTTTTGCCAAGTTTTTCCTGTAGATCTCCCCACATCATTTTCAAAACAAAATATTATTACTTGCTAAACTTATGAATACTAAGTCACTTCTAAATTCATAATATGGATTGTTGTAATGTTTATAAGTAGGTTAGGACGGTGACCTCCGCACCGAAGTGTGGCACCACCGTCAGGTCTTTCGGGATCGGGCGGTGGGTGCTTAACACGTTTAAATGAAACAGTAACACAATAATCGAGCCAAAGACAGCATCAAACGCCAACAAAACGAGTTGATAGTTTTAACCTTAATTCTTGATGCAATTAGAGGATTGATGCAATTAGAGGAAGCAATCTCTCACTATCACTCTATGCAAAGGAGAACAAGCAAAGCTTGAACAAATGAAGTTTTTCAATATCTCAAAGTTTTTTCTTATATGGAAGACATGTTATTTATACTTAAACAAGAAACTAGGCTCAATAAAGCATAAAACACATAAAACACGCCTAAGTCAGTGTTTGGCACGGTCAGGGGCGTACTGATTGGCACGGGCGTGCTTCTTCAAAACTCCAAGTCAGTAGCTTGCACGGTCTGGGGCGTGCTAATTGGCACGGCCGTGCGCACTGTAGCACAGACACTGCAGCACGGGTACTGTAGCACAGGCACTGTAGCACAGACACTGTAACACGAGTACTATAGCACGGGGTGCTTTTCTCCACTTAAAGAGTCAGAGGCTTGCACGGTCCAGGGTGTGCACAGCAGCACGAGCGTGCGCAGTAGCACGGGCACTATAGCAGGGCGTGCTTTTCTCCACTTAAAGAGTCAGAGGCTTGCACGGTCCAGGGCGTGCGCAGTAGCACGGCCGTGCGACTATAGCACTCCAACTTCACATGCCACCAACAAACATGCCACCAACAAATATAAGAAGCCTAGAATTTCTTCAAGTTCCTCAACAACACTTTTTAAATAACCCCATCATATGCCTCTTTGTCATATTCCCCATCATGATGCTCTTGTATGATTTGGACTTGAATATATAAGGACATGGCTGCCCCATATCTCTTTGCATGACTTCTTATAATTGCCCCTTTAGGAAGCACCAAAGGATCTCCCATGTTATTCCCCATATTCCCTTGAGCTCCATGGTTGATTGATGGCGGATCCGTATCAAAATCGATCACTAATCCCTTGCAAACCGAAAACTAAATTTGGTGCTGAACTGCAGCGCGTAATTTTACGACTGACTTTGAAATGGTCGCAAATTCGTCGCAAATTAGTCGCAATGGGATCACAAAATAGAAACCAAACTGGCGAGAATTATTAGCGCTAGAATTAGCGACAGATCTAATTTCGGTCGCAAGTCCATTGCAAATTTTGTCGCCGTTTGGTCGCAAATCCGTCGGTGGATATTCAATCTCCCAATCATCGTAATTAGTCGCAATATCATCGCAATATTGCAAAATCGATTGCAAAAGCACTTTTTTTTGTAGTGTAAAATGAATTTATGGAATCATAAGTACCTCTCGCACGAGTAAAAACAATACTGATTTGGTTTCCTACTTTTACACCAACAACTCCTACACCAATAGCTCATGCTTTACCAAAACAATAAAGATTTTTATAGTCTTCTGTTGTGTGACCTAGGTGAAGTCTTCTAGAGACTGTGTCTATTTGGGCAGATGACTATTAAGAGGAAAAATGTATATAATCCTACTAACCCTTCTTTTTGGCTTAAGCGTCAATTATATATTTTTTCTATTAAAAAATAAAATTAAAAGAAAATGATGTGTATATAAAATATATATAATAAGTTTTTGCAATTTTAATTTCACATTTAATTAACCTCTCAATTAACGCTAATTAATACATGCACAATAAGGATCCATGTGAATAAAATTAATAAGGCTACCTTATTATAATGATGCATCTATACAACCTATAAAAAATTATTATAATAGATTATGAATATTCAACTAAAAATTCATAATTGAACTCCTTATCAATTTCGTATCTCCTAACATTAAAATATTCAAACTACCAGTGTTAAGATTAGAGATATTTGTTAATTAAATTAAATTATTGACTATTTTATTTAATTGTCAAGTTAATTTTTTAAGAATTCTATTTAACTTATTTTATATGTCGGATTCAAAATCCACTTATAAGATTTACATAATGAGAACTTATAAGTTTCTTAAGGGCTTTCATCAATCCCTAAACTAAGACATTAGTAGTCGTGATTACGAAGCTATTAAATTATTGTTGGTTAGCCGTGTGATTGGTGGTCCCGCAAAGGTTGTCCCAGTAATCCATAGTCTCTAATTACGATTATTAATTGCAAAATGAGTATATTACTAAATCTTCTTTCTAATAATAAGTCTTTAAACATTAATGACCCTAGTTCTAACCTTAGTGAATTAAATACCCAAGAAATGAATATCGCTCATAGAATCAGCTACATAACTGGTCTATCCCGAAACATGATGTTAATATTATCTATAAAATTGGTTCATTTGATTTTCTTTCTGATTATCCAATTAAATAAACTGAACAATCTGTTCCATTAAGCCACATGCATGAAAATATTCAATTGTTTTCTTCCCAAGCTATTATGAAGCACAAAGAAAAATATAAATTTTTGCATATAGGTATGGTTCAAGTTGTAATTAAACCCTTATTTCGAGTTGGTTTATATATTCCTATTTTTGCATGTTTGCGAGATGCAAGACATTTGAATTTTTCAAATTCTCTTTTAACTATGATTGAATCCAATTTAGCTAATGGTCCTATCTATTTTAATTGTTATCCAAATTTTTCTTTGTCTCCTTATAATCCAAACATTTTAGATGCTTTAACTTTAACAATTAAATCTAAAAATATGAACTTTTCAGATAATACTAGATCTATAGTAGTTATATATAGAATTTATTATAAAGTAATGACAACTACCCTAGATCTCAGATCGAGACACACTTTAACTAGGAATGAAACAATTATTTTTGAAGCCAATACCTAACATACAAAAGTACACACACCTAAAAGGTTAAAATGGCATGAATTAACCCAAGGAAATTCATGAGATCTCTACGAAATTAATCATCCAGTATCTGTTGAAAATATTTCTACTTCCTCTAGTATTATAGAAGATACCAATGGAAGTATTCATGTTCAATTTCTTCCCTTAGAAAATCCTACTAGACAAGTATTTAGTTGTAAAAATACTAGATTATCTATATCTACCCGAACTCCCAATATTCAATTACAAAGTGTAGATTTTAACAGATCTATACCTAGACCTATATATCACGAAGTAGAACAACCAATTAACTCTTTACCTTCCTCTCCTGCGAGATCTTTATGTCCTACAAGATCCGCTATGGAACATATATCCCAATTAAATGTTATTAGTGAAAGTGAATTTTCAATTAATAAAGAATTCCTTAGGAAAGAAATGACTAGTGATTATAATTTAGACAAGTGTCATTGGTTTTTTGAAAATTATTTAAAAGAATAAAGAGATCAAATTAGAGAATTTTATTATGGTTATATGACTCAATATAAAGTTAATATTCCTTTCTGTCAATGGTTTTCTATTTATTCTATTGAGAATAGCATAGAATACCCTTTTCAAGAAGTCTTAGTTAATCAAAAGGTAACTAAGGAATGGATAACTACATCTAATGATGTTGTTACATCTGTTCATCCTCCTCTAGAAGAAATTAAATTTAACCCTTTTTTCAAGAAGTCTTAGTTAATCAAAAGGTAACTAAGGAATGGATAACTACATCTAATGATGTTGTTACATCTGTTCATCCTCCTCTAGAAGAAATTAAATTTCGCCATCAACTTCAGATAGTTATAGGATCTCCTTTTAAGATGATAAATACAGTAGATGATGATAAGAAAAATCCTACATTAAAGGACATAAAAAATGTTCAATTCCAAAACAATTACACAAATCAAATACTCAACACAATAGTGTCACAATTAGACAGATTGGAAATCCAAACTCCAGTATCTTATACTTCTCCTATCCAAAGGCCCTTACCAATTATTAAACCAGAAGTTCCAATATTCAAACCCCATGAAATACCTGCCGAACAAATAGTTAAATTAGACAAAACAGAAGACATGTTAGAAAAGATACAAAATAGAGAAGACATGTTAGAAAAGATACAAAATAGGTTAAATTATTTGAATATTTCTTCTTCTACTACTATTAAGGTATTAAGTAAAGATAAACAATTGGAAGAAGAAGAAGAAGAATCTGACATAGATATTAGTCAATTAAAGGAATAGTTTAGTGAAAATTTTATTGTTCAAAAGATTCATAATGCACCATTACCCAAAACTATAAATTTTTATCCTAGGCCAACACCTCCAGATATACAATATGAAGATAGATCTGCCATGCTAGAATATGATGGGAGAATGCAATTAATCTGTAATGGGAATATAGATGGATTATCAGAATAGTTTAAATAATAAATATTTTACAAAAAATGATTTATGACTTCATCAGCCCATAAGTCTAAAGTAATACTGATCCAGCTGTAGCTCATAGATTAATCTCAGGATTTACTGATCAATATAAAAGGATGGTGGGATAACTATCTTTCTTTTAGAAGAAAAAGACAGAAAAATATTAAAATGTTACTAAAAACTATAGTTAAACAAGCAAGGTCAACAACAAATACATACAACTGTACAAGATGCAGTTAAATAACACGGTCAACAACAAATACATACAACTGTACAAGATGCAGTTAATACACTAATTTTTACAATTACTAAAACCTTTATAGGTGAACCAGGAGAATATCAAGCTAGGGCCTTTGAATTATTAACTAATTTGACTTGTCCAAAGTTACAAGATTTTAGATGGTATAAGGATGTATTCCTTACAAAGGTATTTACTAGACAAGATTGTAGTCATACCTTTTGGAAAGAAAGATTTATTGTTGGACTACCTAAGTTATTTTGCTAAAAAGGTACACTCTAGAATACGAGGGATATACGGTGGATTTATACCTTACGATACCCTCACTTATGGAGAAATTATTAATCATGTTAATAATGAAGGTTTAGCCTTATGTACAGATTTTAAGTTAAAGGCAAAAATCAAGAGTGAGTTCCATCAAAGTAGAAAAGAATTGGGAAGTTTTTTGCAGCCAGTGTAGATATGAAAAGTTACATCCTCCTTCAGTGAGAAATAAGAGGAAAGACAAAAAAAATCCCTATAGGAAACCTTTTCGAACAAGAATTTTGCGAGACAAAACTCTTAAAGATAATAAACCCTCTCCAATAGCTAAGAAGAAGACAGTTAAAAGAACAGGTAAAAGATAAATAGTGTGTTACAAGTGTGGAAAGGTAGGACACTATAAGTCGCAGTGCAAGATGAGAGAAAAAAATAAATAATTTAGATATATCAGATAATTTAAAACAGCAAATGATGAGTTTGCTTCTCACCGATACAGACACAGATTTAGAACTAAGTGGTAACCATGAAGATTTATATAAAATAGAATCTAGTTATTTAGAAGATAGTTCAAATGATATAAATAACTGTGAATGTGATGGTCCCTGTATATGTAAGATAAATAGTATAAACGTAGTTACTAGAGAAACAGATTTTCTTTTAGACTGTATAGATAAGATTGAAGATAAGGACGTTAAAAGACAATATTTGTTAAAACTAAAAGATGTGATATCACACAAAGACGAAAAACAATATGAGCCCTATGAGTTAAAAGAAATATTTAATAGGTTCAATACTAATAAAGAGAAACTTTCCCCTTCTTTAGCCGATCTACAAGGATAAATTAAAATAGTGAAAAGAGAGATAGAAGAATTAAAGCAAGAACATAATAAAATTAAACAAGACATTATTCAATTACAAGTTAATAAAATTACAGATGCTCAAGCAGAACCCTCAGAAAATAAGAAAATAAATAATTTAGCTGAAACATGATCTTATGATGAGTTTATTAATGTAATATCGAGAGTAAGCTTTCAGAAATGGATAGTTTTATAAGCTTTTCAGAAATGGATAGTTTTAGTTAAATAGTAGTTATAATGATTTTTTCATTTTAACTACGACTGCATTAAGTTGGACTCTGGATGCAGAATCAAAATTATTTACAGAATATTAAATTCCAATTTATATATTATGAAAAACTAAAGTTGACTCTGGTGCAGATCAAAATTATTTACAAGAATGATTAATTCCAATTATATATTATGAAAAACTAAAGAATGGCTATACACAGCTGATGGTAGTAAGTTAAGAGTAGAATATAAATTAACAAAAGCATATGTGCTGACGGTTTTTGTTTTAAAATACCTTTTATTCTAGTTAAAAACCTTACTACAGGAGTAATACTAAGAACACCCTTTTTAGCTACAATCTATCCTTTTAAAGTAGATAATGAAGGATTAAAAACAAATATCTTAAATAATCAAATATGTTTAAAATTTATGCAACCAATTAGACAAAAGGATTTAAGTGCTATACAAGATATCTCTATATATAAAGACATAAATCTAATTGAACAAAAACAAAAGCATATAAGCTATTTGAAACAAGAGATTAATAACATTAGAATTGAAAATCAATTACAACAAACTCACATACAACAAAAAATTAAAGACTTTGAAAAACTTTTAAATAAAGAAGTCTGTTCAAATATTCCAACTGGCTTTTGGTCTAGAAAACAACATATAGTTCATTTACCTTGTATAAAAGGTTTTAATGAGAAAAATATTCCAACTAGATCCAGAGCTATACATATGAATAAACAAGTACAAGAATATTGTTATAAAGAGATAAACGATTTATTAAATAAAGGATTAATTAGAAAATCTAAGTCCCCTTGGAGCTGTTCAGCTTTTTATGTCCAGAATGCGACAGAAATAGAAAGAGAAGCACCTAGGTTAGTTATTAATTACAAACCTTTAAATAAAGTATTACAATGGATTAGTTACCCTATACCATATAAAAGAGATTTGTTAAAAAGATTACATAGTGCAAATATATTTTCTAAATTTGATATGAAATCAGGTTTTTGGCAAATACAAATATATGAATCTGATAGATACAAAACTAGCTTTAATGTTCCCTTTGATCATTATGAGTGGAATGTTATGCCATTTGGTTTGAAAAATGCCCCTTCTGAATTTCAAAATATCATGAATGATATTTTTAACAATTATCATGAGTTTTCAATAGTTTACATAGACGATGTTCTTATTTATTCAAATGATATTGATCAACACTTTTCTCATTTGACAAAGTTTTATAATATAGTTAAGCAAAACGGTTTAGTTGTTTCTGCTCCAAAAGTTAAACTATTTCAAACTAAAATCAAATTTTTAGGCCATGACATTTTTCGAGGTACTATTAAACCAATTGACAGATCAATTAATTTTACTGAAAAATTTCCAGACGAAATTACTGATAAAAATCAATTACAACGATTTTTGGGATGTCTGAACTATGTTGCTGACTTCATGAAATATATTCGAATCTTATGTCAACCACTGTTTAATAGGTTAAGGAAAAACTCTTCCCCCTGGTCTGAAAAACATACTCAGCTAGTTAAAGCCATAAAATCTAAAGTTAAGAGCCTTTCTTGCCTTTCTATACTAAATCTCGATTCATTCCTTATAGTAGAAACAGACGCCTTAGATATAGGCTCTGGAGATATTCTTAAACAAAAATTACCAAATCAATCTTTTGAATCCTTAGTTGGGTACCATTCTGGAGCATGGAATGATACACAAAAAAATTATTCAACAATTAAAAAAGAATTGCTTTCAATAATTTTATGTATTACAAAGTTTTGCTTTTCAATAATTTTATGTATTACAAAAGTTTGAAGATGATTTAATTATGTATTACAAAGTTTGAAGATGATTTAATTAACAAAAAATTCCTTTTACGAATTGACTGCTCAGCAGCCAAAAATGTTTTAGAAAAAGATGTTAAAAATGTTGTTTCAAAAAAAATTTTCGCTAGATGGCAAGCCATTTTATTGTGTTTCGATTTTGAGGTTGAGGCCATCAAAAGTACTTCTAACTCTTTACCTGATTTTCTTACTCGCGAATTTTTGTAGGAAAAAGATAGAAACAAATAAGTTTTCCCCTTTATCTGAAGAATTTGTTAAGTAAAACTTAATGGGCACTCCCATAAGAATAAACTTACAAGAGAAAGTTATGGAAAAAAGAGTGTGAGTATTTCTTCTCAATTACCTAAACCTTCAACAACTCAATTACCAATACCAGCTTTTGCTTCAACTACTTTTGTTACAAACAAACCAACCAATTACTATGCGCCCTTACCGGTGCATCATCATCATCTTCTACAATTACTTATCCTTATGTTAATAAGGAGATAGAAATACCAATTACCTACATCGAAAAATAATATACCAAATGTTTAAATTTTTTAGAAGTCGCTCAAAAGGTATTTCCTTCTAATTTCCATTTTATTCCCGAGTCGCTTTCAAAACATAGAAAGTTTTATGAATTTATATTAGTTGATACAGACTCTATAAGTCTGGAACATATTCATGAAAGTTTTATGAATTTATATTAGTTGATACAGACTCTATAAGTCTGGAACATATTCATGAAAGTTTTATGAATTTATATTAGTTGATACCTGGAACATATTCATGATCCAGAAGATGTTAAAAAGGTTTTATATTCAAAAAGTTCAAATAAAAAAGGTTTTCTCTCTCTCTGACTAGAACCAGAATCCATACACTGCGAAAAAATTTAGTCAAAACTTTGTACCAAGCTCTTTCAACTATGAGGATTATAAAACAGCTTGGTATAATGCGTTTTATTTGAGAAATCATAATCATTTGTGGTTCATGATGATTCCACGAGGTTCAATTACAGAATTTCCTTATTAGTTTCAAGAATGGTTCAAGTATTTCGAATGTTCAATTAAAACTTTCCCTACAAAGATACTACAAGGCTTTGAATTCTATGATAAACAATTAACCAATTTCGGACAAGATAAGTTACTCTCATTTACAGCTACTTTTGGAATTCCATGGATCTTATCCTGGAATTATCAAATTAAACAAGTTCAACCACTACCCTTTCCTCCTATGTTGGTAAGAATTTTCAGTAACAAATGGTGGAAAGATTACAACTAGACCCAAGCATGTGTTCAAGCTGTTCAAAGATATTTCAGCTCTAAGCGACATCTACCTTTGGCGAAAAATTCCAAAGAATTTAGATTTTTTAACGGATAAGAGCAAATGACAACCTGCTCTTGCCGCTGCCAGTTCAATTGAAGAATTCAAGAAAACACTACAAGAGATAAATAGTCAAGTATTGCAAGACAACGAAGATGAAAATGAAGCTACTTCTCGCTACTCACCTCTCCATGAAGACGATTATTATGATATAAATCAGATAGATTAAAGTCTATCCAGTTCAGATATGTTCAAGTAAAGTTGCTTGATTTATTAGGCTCTTTCTCTTTTGTCACCTTATGAATATGTAAAGTTGTTTGTCTATATTAGGCCTATGCAACTTTTGTTTGTATTAGGCTTCTCAAGCTTTTGTCTGTATTAGGCCCTACCCTATTTGTCTATATTAGGCCTATCTATCTTATGTAGATAAGGTTTATCTTCTTAGAGGATAACTATCCGGACTTTAAATCAGATAAAGTCTATATTCTTCTATAAATAGCTATATACGATATAAGAAAGGCTGAGGTAAAAAAAAAAGAAACGTGCTTGTGCTATCTCTACCCTGCTATTTCAAAAGCTTTGTACTCTCTTTTCTTGTAAGTAATAAAGTTTTCTTTTGTATAATTATTGTTTTACATCTATGTTAATTTAAATTACTTTTATTAAATTATTAACTTTAATTAAATATTTATTTTGCTTTAAGTTAATAACATGATTATTTTTATACTTATGTGTATCATATTACTTTGCCTAGACTCTATGCTCCCTTCCACTTTAGTTTAACAATTACCATTACTCCAAACAACTAAAAATAAACATATTATCTCCTTCTTCTGTTTCCCTCCACACTTTCAGTCAGGTAGTTTAAAAAGTAATTATTACTTATGTGTATCATATTACTTTGCCTAGACTCTATGCTCCCTTCCACTTTAGTTTAACAATTACCATTACTCCACAACTAAAAATAAACATATATCTCCTCTTCTGTCCCTCCACACTTCCAGTCAGCTTAGTTTAAAAGTAATTATTATTTCCTAAAAGTTTCATCTAAAATAGATTCATTATAAAATTGCAAGTAAGAAGATTTTCAAAATAAATTATAATTCAATTATAATAAATTTTAAAATAACATTCAATAAAATAGCCGCGCACGAATTTCGGAATTAAATATATATTATATATATATGTATATGTCATGGTAATTTTAAAATAACGTATTTTGGTGAAAGGACTTGTTAGGCACACTTTTGTCAACTAACGAGCGTCGCAGAGAATAGCAGCCTCCAATCACCCAGCCAAATCCACTGCCACAGAAAATAACCATTTTCTCCCTAAATCCTGATCAACAATCAACAGCAAATATACTAGATATAGATAACAGCAAGAGCCATTTTCTGGTATATGAGGAAGACATGACACTTTCTGCTTTTCCTTCCACATTCCTCTTTAGAATACAATCGCCATCAACGCCTAGGGTTTCCATTTCCCTCCCTTCCTTATCTTCAAAGCTCTGTTTGGTTCCTCCCTCTTTTTCTCCTCCTTCGCTTGCTCTTAAATCGAGTGCGCGAAGGTCCATTTGTCCTTGCTTGCTCTCTTCTCTCAACGCCAACGTGGCTCACCTTCTCAAGGAGGAAAAAGAAGTTGTGGCTTCGGCTTCCGGCTGCGAGAAGGAGGAGGAAAAGAAGATGGAACAGCCTAGTCACTCCCGCACTTTCCTGCATGCCAGAACGGAACAAGGTTTGAACCTCTTTTATTGAGAACAAACGCCGGAAGATGTTCTTTTATATTCTATTGCTATTCTTTTAGAACAGATATTTGATATGAAATTGATATTCAACCAACCTGATCCAGCACTGAAAAGCACTTCACACAATTAGAACTTCCATTTAATCGATGCTTAAATTTTTTTGGCTTTAGACGATACGAAGCGCAAGAGATTTTGAGAATTGACTAATCTTTTTGTTTTTCTTCAAAAATTTCTTGCTCCATGATATGATATATATTCATTAGTTCATAGGTTACAACTGCACAAATAGGACAACAATGTTATGCTGAAGTTATTAGCACTGTTAGGTTTTGACGAAAAATTGAACAAAATTGCCCTAATTAGGGAATTGCTTTGGTTTATTTTAAAATTCGGATTGGTTAGATTTATAATCTCTGTATTTATGTTTATTTCAGATTGGTTTGATTTTTCTTACACAAAAATTAAGAAAAGTAAACTCAAATGAACGAAACCAAATTGAAATTGAAAAGGAAGACTGTTTGCCGTTCTCTACTTCTACATTATGTTCGGAGCCTATGGTTTTATATCACTGTTGGAGTGAAGTTCAAAGGATTGTCATGGGTAATATGTTAGGGCCACTGCTTTTGGAATAGCAAATGGTGTCTCACACAAATTTCTAAGAATTTGATTCAAAATGTTACAGTATTAATGCATCAAATGAAATTCAGCCATACATGTTTATTCAGAAATATTACTTGTTTCACTTCTTAAATAACTGTTTCTGATAGTACAATGCTTTTTGATCATTTTTTGTCGAATACTTTTTCTTGATCAAGTATACAAACCATTTACAAGAGGGCAAGGAGCGCGCATTTAGTGGACTCTGACAAAGTACATTTGAAACTCAATTTTAAAATGGTACCATGTGGCACACATTGAAAGGATGTGCTAGCTTAGTTAGTCCTCTAAAATTTTTATTCCACATGCAATAGATGTTGCATGGAAAGCTGCTTTCTCAATTGAAATTTTTGTCAGATTTTGTCAACTATGAGTACAGATGCTCTTCTATAATTGATATAGAAACAAAATAGTGATTCTTATCAAGAAGAAAAGTCCAAAATGATACAAGTGCCCCTTTTGCGGTCATCCTCTTATATATTAACATTATTAAGTATTTTCAATTTACATCTTTATGCTGAAAATTTAGGCAGTTTAAATAAAGGCTAGATATACTGGGCAAAAGTTGTGATTGGTGAGCCATTTTTGTTGAAAATGGGGAAAATTCTTAAAAATTGGTAAAGAGAAACTAACAACAAAAGTGGGTAAATTGTTGGGTTTACATGACAACCAATAATTCCTTAATTAATATGGTGGTAGTTAGAACTTAACACCCTTCAATGCAATTGTATTTAGAAACCGTTTTTGTAAATAATTAATTTTTGTAAGAGAAACCAAAAGCTCAATAACAAACAGAAGAAACCTAGATGTATAACTTCCTACAAGTCTTATTTCTATATTATCCTCTGTTTACTGGCTTTATATGGGCCTTAATAATATTTGTGCACACATACACATAGATGGTAAAAACTGATGACAAATCGAGTATTAAATCATATTTTGATTGTAGCTAAACTATGAGTGTAAATAATGATTGATTCGTCATTTTGTTATTAAATTTTTGTTAAATAAAATTTATGTTGCTAATGAATTGCCTCATGGGGTTTGAGGAACTCTGATAGTTGTTCAGCCAATGAGTTGTACCTACCATCAATGCTAATTTTGGCATGTTTAGGGCGATTAAAAGAATTAACTGAGCACTCTTTCTATATTTGGGAATTAAAAAAAATACAACTCATGCTAACTGTTTGAGTTGGCGGCAAGATCAATATTTAGGAATATTATCTATGAATGCAGTAAGCAATATGACAGGGAAGTAAAAATTGTTAAACTGGTACTGTACTTCAATTAGGCAATTTATTTCTTTTTTTATGGTCTATTTTGGTACACAAACAGATTCATGTGGGATTTGTCTTAAGTTCAAATGTTATTTTTGTTAGTTTAATCAAATGCTGAATAAGCACTTATTTACCGGAGGGTTTTTTTTTTTTTTTTTTGATCTTTTCACTATGTATAGGTGTTTTGGCCTTTAATTCAATTATTCTATTCAAATGCGTTGTGTTTGCATTCATTTTGTGGAACTATGCTAGTTCCTAACAAATTTATCATTTAATTAAATAATACTTGGATTTAATGACACTTGGATTTGATTGACACATGCATACACAGACCGTATATGTTCTATTGTTTCTGGGAGTTGGGAGTGGAAGTTCCAAATGGATTTCTCTTGAATGTGTAAACATAGACGCAGAAACATGAGAATGAGTAGGCTGGAGATGGACCATGCGATGGCACTCTAATGCCAAAGCCAATATGAACTAGGAAATAAAGTTAAATGAAATCAAGTAAGCATTTTCATAAAGTATTGTTATGTATGCATATTTCAAGAATTAGACGCACGTGCTTGATTTAATGGCATTTAATTTTACATTCCCCACAGAGTGAATTAAAGCCAACCATTATATGATAGATCAAGATCATACATTAGGATGGAATTTTGTTGATAAATGCTTTCTATATACACCAGTTCATTTGTCATTTAGGATTGTTGAGTAATGTTTATTAGAAAGAACCAGGTTTGAGCTCCAAGGCAGTAGCATTGTTGCCCATTATGGAACAGCTCTATTTTGAACCTTGACTAAATATTTGATTATTTAATGATTGTCTTGTCAAATAGTCCTGTTGATAAAATATTGCATTCTAATGGTTGATGAAGGCAAGAAAAGTATGGTGTGAAGAAGTTTGATAACTCGTTTACATAAACTGCATTTTGAAACGACGCTAGAAATTGTGTTGCTTTAGGAAAGCCAATATATCTTATTGTGCCCTTTTTGATGATTCATTAAGGAAATTCTTGGAAATAGAATGATCTGGTTATTTACTTTTTTTTTTTTGAAGGCAGCCCACCATGTTATTTTGGATAACAAGTTATAATCTGATAATGTAGCCTAAAACATGTTTAGGTCCTTTTCTACACATAAAAGATGAAAGGAAAGGGAACCAAAAGAAGAATGCATTCAATTGACAATGGTAGGAGAGATTTGAAAATCCAGTATATTTTCTGATTCAGGTTGTCTATTAGGCTTCTAGTTGAACTGCAACTTTGATAAGTTTTGTGATGTGATGGGTGATGGATTAGACTTCACATTTAAGAAAGGTCTTCTTTTATTATCTTTAAATGAAGGGAAGAAAATTGAATAGAAGAAAAATATGGATGTACAATGAGAATGTTCATAGAGGCCAAGCCAACTGATTTTATGATATTGAACATAGCTGCCTTGCTGTTAGCATATGTGGTTGTGAATTGAGATTTTAAATTTGGCTATTGAGAACTTTGAAAGAGAAATCAGTCAATTTCAGCAATCCTGCTTATAGTTTTGAATATCTTTCTGTATACATATGCAATCTAGGAAAAAGGATTTTAGATATTTTACCAGATAGGAATGATGTTGGTTTCTGTATTTTCAATTTTGTCATTCTTCTATTTAATGTTTCAAATTTATTTTTTATTAATCAAGCGGTTGAATTGATTTTTTTTTTCATTTAGGTGCATTTGGCTGGAATTTCTTGCTGTAATATTAAAATAAACTATTTTACCCTACCACTTCACTTCTTTTTTTTCCCAGATTGTCATTTTCATCTTTCTATTTTCGTTCTCTCTTATTTTTATAGAATATTTTAGGAATATGCAAGACAATTAGAAGGAAAAATTGATTTTTTTTTTCAAAAAAGAAGAGAGATCAAATAAAAAAATGAAAGATAACAGATAAATGAAGTGGGTGTTTTAATGTGACATCATTAGTAAGTAAAATTGCCTATTGTGATGTTCTAGTCAGATAATCCAGCTAAATGCACCTAATTGAAAAATATTCATCCGCACACATGCACACATATTTAAGTTATAGATACTGTTATGATTAGCTGCTGTATTTAGCTGTAATTAGCTGTAATTAGTTGTAATTAGCTGCTGAGATTAGGAGCTATAATTAGCAGATCATTAGCAGATTATTTGGGATCTATTGTGATGTTCCTAGTCAGAATAAAGGACCTCGAATTGAATACATTTGTGGCAAGCTAGGAACATACAACATGTATGCCCCAGCTTGAAAGGGAGTGTTATGATTAGCTGCTGTATTTAGCTGTAATTAGCTGTAATTAGTTGTAATTAGCTGCTGAGATTAGGAGCTATAATTAGCAGATCATTAGCAGATTATTTGGGATACTTGATTAGTTAGCAGATTATTTGGGATCCTTGATTAGTTAGCAGATTATTTGGGATCCTTGATTAGTTACCTATATTGTACATATGTAGTACTATTTATATCCCCAATTCTTGAGGGAATAATCATGTCAATATTTCCTCTCATTCTTCTTCTTCACTTCTTCTTCACATGGTATTCAGAGCCAAAAAGGGCCTGACTACAATTCTTCCCTTCTTCACATGGTATCAACAGAGCCAAACAAAGGGCCCTTGAACTACAATTCCCCCCACTTTTTTCCCCCCTTTCTTTTCCTCTTTCTCTCTTCTAAGGGATTTCCCAATTACCTATTATTCTCTCTCTTCTAAATAGTCCACACCACTATCCCACCTACCCAGTGACCCGGCAACCTAAGACAGCCACCTGAAACCTTCTCAAACCTTCTCCGGCCAAGCTCGCCCCTCTTCGACGACCTTCCTCTTCGCTGTTCTGCTACTGAATATGGCTGAATCAGGTCTAATCAAGTCTCTTCTTCCTAATTCTACCAGTATTACTACTGTAAAACTTCAAGGCAGTAGCTATTACATTTCTTGGTTCAATTCTATTGAGCTATGGTTCTTAGGTCAAGGATATGATGATCATCTTATGAAGAATGCTACTGATATCGTTGCAACCGATAGGACGGTATGGATTAAAATTGATGCTCAGTTGTGTAGCCTATTATGGCGTACTCTTGATCCCAAATTACTTCCTCTTTTTCAGTCCTGTAAAACCTGTTGTAAGGTCTGGACAAAAGCCAAAACATTGTATACCAATGATATACAACGAATTTACAATGTTGTCTCTAATATTGTCCTTGTCTCTAATATGTCCATTTGCAAGCAGAAATCAAATGGATATGGCTAGTTTACAGTTGGGTCAGTTGAGGAAACATTGAAAGATAGTTTGTTTCGCAATTAATGCCCTTTCAGTCAAGAAACAATAAATTGCTGAACAAAGAACAAAAGAGACAATTTTTTAATGGAAAGAGACAAGTTTTTTATGGTCTTGGCTTAAATCGGCCTTTGACCTGATCTTAGCTCTGTTCGAGATCAAATTTTGACTAGTTCCATTGTTCCTACCTTAGAAGATATCTCTGCTCGACTTCTTCGTATTTCCACCACTTCAGCTGCACCTCCTAACATTGAAGCTTCTACTTTTGCCATCTAGAATAGTAATCAAAAATAGAAAGGTAATAGGTATAAGTATAAGGTTCACTGCACTTATTGTGATAAACTAGGACATACTCGTGAAACCTGTTGGAAATTACATGGTAAACCGTCTCAGAATCAATCTGCTGGTATTCGACGACCTGCAGCTCATATGGTTCGGAGTATAATTGTGGAGCTGGAAATTCTTCCTTTTGGCCTGTTACATCAAGCAAACGCATCACCCATGACAGATCAGAATATGAAGAATTTGGGCCCAATTCTTAGGCAGCCAAACAACAAGCTCAAACAACAGTCATATCTAGTCAAGCTCAACAACAGTCATCTAGTCTACAACACTCTAGCACTTCAGTTGCTTGTTTGTCTCAGTCCTCAACTGGTGCTCCTTGGATACTTGATTTCGGCGCTTCCGATCACATTTCTGGTAATGAAACATTGTTTGCTACTCTCATTCCTACTCTAGAGTCATCCACAGTCACCTTAGCTAATGGTTCAGAAACTAAAGTCAAAGGCATTGGGACAGTTCAACTTATTCCATCGGTAACTTTACAATCTGTCTTATACACGCCTGGTTGTCCTTATAATTTAATTTCCCTTAGCAAAATCACCGAACAACTTGATTGCATTGTCTTTTTCATAGCTAACTATGGTGTTGTGCAGGATCGGCGTACGGGGAAGACGATTGGAATAGGATATAAGTCACATGGCTTATATTACATATCCCCTCTGAAGGCCACTATTACATTAGCTTCTAATGCTTCCGCTAAGCTTCTACACAATCGTTTGGGTCACCCTAGTCTTCTTAAACTTAAACATTTAGTTCCTAGCTCATCTTCATTAAGTGTTTTGGAATGTGAATCTTGTCAACTTGGAAAACAATCTCGTGTTTCATTTCCTAAGATTGTCAATAATAAAGCTTTGGCTATGTTTAATAAAGCTTTGGCTATGTTTTGATAATTGTTCATTCAACACTTTGGGGTCTAGTCGTGTTAGTACAATTCTGGGATTAATTATTTTTATTACTCTTTATTGTGACTATTTCTCGTGTGTAACATGGGTGTTTTCTAAATGAAAAGTCGTTCTAATTTATTCTCTATCTTTCAAAAATTTGTCTGAAATTCCGAACTCAATTTTTGGTGTTTTCATAAAAATTATATACGCAGTTGATAATGCTCGGGAATATTTCTCAGCAATTTAATGAGTTTATGTCTATCTCAGGTATTCTCGCATCATTCTTCTTGTGCTAATATACCCCCAACAGAATGGAATTGCCCGATAAGAATTGCCGAAAGAAAGAATCGTCATCTTATTGAAACAGCACGAACATTACTTCTTCATAATCAAGTCCCACTTCATTTCTGGGGGATGCAGTACTTACTGCTTGTTTTCTTATTAACAGGATGCCTTCTTCTGTTTTACAGAATCAAAGACCTCATTCTGTTTTGTTTCCCAAACAGGACCCCTTTCATTTGCCACTTCGTGTTTTTGGGAGTACTTATTTTGTTCATGATCATACCTCTGGCAGGGACAAGCTTCTACCAAAGTCCATTAAGTGCATTTTTCTAGGATATCCTCGTCTTCAGAAAGGGTACAAGTGTTATGACCCAATCTCTTCCAAGTTCTTTATCTCCGCTGATGTTACTTTTTTTGAAACTACCGCTTATTTTTCTAAACAGCCAGAGCTTGAACCATCTGTTTCCAATGTTCTCCCCTTTCCTATTCTTCCTCCTCCAGCTACATCTCGTCCTCTTCAAGTCTATTCTCGTCGTCCTACTACTAACCCTGTTTTGAATGCAGATATACAGCTTAGTGACTCATCTCCTATTCTGATCTATTCTCCTGCACCGGTCGTGCCAAATACAGAGGCAGAAAATGCTCCCATTGCCCTTCGCAAAAGTATTCGCTCCACTCGTAATTCTCATCCTATTTACAATTTTTTGAGCTATCACCGTTTATCTCCTTCATATTATGCCTTTGTCTCCACATTATCTACTATTTCTATCCCTCAGAGTGTCAGTGAAGCACTTAACCATCCTGGTTGGTCTGCTGCTATGACTGAGGAGATGACTGCTTTGCATAATAATGGTACATGGGAACTTGTTTCTTTGCCTCCTGGGAAGAGCACTGTTAATTGGTCATGGGAACTTTGTTTCTTGCCCTCCTGGGAAGAGCACTGTTGGTTGTCGGATGGGTTTACACGTATAAAAAATTTGGACCAGTGAAAATTGATAGGACTTTGAAAGAAAGGCCTGGGTACTGTGGCAAAGGGGTTACACACAGGTTTACTGGCCATCTGTATTATCGGGTTTACACGGTTAAAATTGGACCAGATGGTAAAATTGATAGGTTGAAAGCTGGGCTTGTGGCAAAGGGGTACACACAGGTTTATGGCCTTGATTATAGTGATACTTTTTCCCCTGTGGCCAAAATAGCCTCTGTTCGTTTCTTCTTTCTTTGGTAGCTATCTATCAGTGGCCTCTTCATCAACTTGACATCAAAAATGCTTTCTTGCATTGGGAATTGACCGAGGAAGTACATATGGAGCAACCTCCTGGTTTTCTTGCTCAGGGGGAGTTTGGTTTGGTATGTCGACTACGTGGATCTCTCTATGGCTTGAAACAATCTCCACGTGCATGGTTTGGAAGACTTAGTGCTGTTATCCAGATAATTGGCATGCGTCGAAGTGACGTTGATCATTCAGTCTTCTATTGGCATGGAAATCATGGGAAATGTACTTATCTAGTTGTTTATGTTGATGATATTGTCATAACTAGCAATGATCATGAAGGGATTTCTCAACTGAAGCAGCATTTATTCAGTACCTTTCAAACTAAAGATTTGGGAAAGCTAAAATATTTTCTTGGGATTGAGGTAGCACAGTCCGAGATTGGAGTTGCAATCTCACAAAGAAAGTATGCTCTTGATATACTAGAAAAAACAGGTATGATGGATTGTAAACCTGTGGATAGTCCTATGGATCCCAATCTAAAACTTATTCCAGCACAGGGTGAGCCATTTAAAGATCCTGGCAGATATCGGGTTGTAAATTAAACTATCCTCTTTACTATTACACGACTGGATATTTCTTTTGCCGTGAGCATTGTGTGTTAGTTCAGTTCTTTACAGTCTCCACTGTGATAGTTTCGATTGGGATGTTGTTCGTTCGCATTTCTGAGATATCATCAGACAGGAACGTCAATGGCCAAGGTTCTATTATATGACTTGAACAAGGCCGATGTTCATTCACAAGTTGGTTGGCTATTCAGAAGTGCAGGAGTGGGCAGGTTCTCCCTCACTGGACAAACGGTCTTAATCCACTTTGGTGTATCTGTATCATGATTGAGGGAAATTTTGATTCATGAAAAGTAAAAAGCGTAAAAAAAGCAGCCAGTTGTGGCTAGGTTAAGCGCAGAAGCAGAGTATTGAGCCATCGGCATCTAGCCAACTTGCTGATACTTTGTTTTGGTTCACAGTACTTCTTTCAAGAGTTGAAGTTGATGGAGAAATACATAAAACAGATTGACCACTAATATGTGACAATCAAGCAGCACTCCATTACTCTGGCCTTTCAAAAATCCAGATGTTTCATGAAAAACGATAAACATAATTGAGATGTCGGATTGTCATTTCATCAGACACAAAAGATTGGCAGCTTCAGGATGCATATCTACTTCCTTTGTTCAGTTCGACATGATCAAATGTTGCAGAAGTATACTGACAAATTCTTTCGGGAGGGACCTCGAATTGATACACTTTTTGTGGCAAGCTAGGGAAACATAAACATGTTATGCCCCGCTATCTGAAAGGGATGTTTATGATTTAGGCTGCTTATTTAGCTGTAATTAGCTGTATTAGTTTGAATTATGCTGAGATATAGGAGCTATTAATTAGAAGAATCATTAGCAGAATTATTTTTGGGATACTTGATTTAGTTAGCAGAATTCATTTTGGGGATCCTTTGGATTAGATTAGCAGTTATTTTGGGATCCATTTTGATTAGTTACCCTTATATTGTTACATACTGTAGTACTATTATACCCTCCCAATTCTTGAGGGCATAATCATGTCAAAATATTTCCTCTCATTCTTCTTTTTCTTCCAAAGCATACCACCATATGAGAGTATCTATAAACTCTAATAATTCAAGGGTTTCTCGGAGCGTCCTTCGTTCATCGATTTTTCAATGCGGAAAAGGTGGCCTTATTTTGTTTTTTGAGTTGAACAAATTGATCTCTTTTAGCATTCCAATCAGTTTTTCTTGATATATGTTTTAATTGTGAAGTAACATGTATGCTTGATTAGTTAGCAGATTATTTGGGATCCTTGATTAGTTACCTATATTGTACATATGTAGTACTATTTATATCCCCAATTCTTGAGGGAATAATCATGTCAATATTTCCTCTCATTCTTCTTCTTCAAAGATACCAACCATATGATTATCTATACCTAATAATCAATTTGGTTTTGGAGTTCGCATCGATTTTCAATGCGGAGGTGCTTATTTGTTTTTGAGTTGAAACATGATCACTTTTAGCATTCAATCAGTTCTTGATATATGTTTTAATTTTGAGTAACATGTATGTGGCGTTCATATAATTCCTGTATTATCAATTTAGTTTTGGTGCATTATGATAATTAAGCAAGTTTAGAATCTTTAATATGCTAGAGTTTTGGTGTTGTTTTCTTGAAGGCTTTTGTGTTCACATTATTTCTAGATAACCATTAGTGTTCATTATTATTTTTAAATAGCTTCTATTTGGAATTACTAATTTAAGAAGAAAAATAGCACTTTAATAATCCTTTTATAAACAATTCAGGCATGGTGTAGTTCTGTTGACTTTTGGTTTGAATGTTTTGGTTTGTCTTTAAAGGTTTCTATACTTCTTTGTTTTTCTTTAGTTTTTCAAGCTAATTCTTCCGCAGTACCACTGTTTTCTTTTGAATGTAGATTCCTTTTTTACCATACCGCCATTTTTGCAAACTTTTGACTGATAATATCAATCTCTGGCATACTTGATTTACGAGCTCTAGCTTCTTACCTGCATTTTCCCATTTAGAGTGAATGGTTCTAACAATTCAAAGCTGATGGTTATATAGGCCATGGGTTAATTTTAAAAGTAGAGTAGCTAATCAATCCCTAAACCATTTGATGAATGCGTTAACATATAGGCCCAACTATGCTTTGGGAAGAGGTTCTCTGTCCTTGTAATGAAATATTTGATATTTTGGTGCTATCATTTATAATCTCTTATTTCCTGAGAGTGCTAAAACATAATAAATGTAAAATTGGGATATGCATTAGTCGTCTGGACAACCTCTCAGGTGGAATTTTGAGACTTTGATACAAATCCTATAATGGTTCTTCTTTTCCTCTATGCTTGATGCCCTTATCCATCCTTGAATTAAAAAGATAACTCATGGGCAACTTCATTGAGAAATTTGGTGGTAACTTTATACAACTTCATTGAGAAATTTGGTTGTAACTTTATAAGTAGTCATTGGTTGTATAAAAGATATAGGAACAATACTATGCATCCTGAAGCTTATTATTTTATTAGTGACAGATTCAAGATAAAAACATAACCTCTATAAAACAGGCAGCAGATTTGAAGAAATAAAGGCCTCAAATTTGAGATATTGTTGGAGGGCATTATTGACAAGGCACGCCAAGTTTAGTATTTAAGTCAAGAAAACCAATAGTTCAGCATAGTTAATGCAGAAATATAATTTTTTAAAAATAAATTGTTATAGACATGGAATGATTGTCAAAGAAAATAAGAAAGTCAAGTGGATGGCAATTGCACACGGGCAAGAGAAGTGAAAATTTGAGTCTGAATGAAGTACAGTCAAGGATGGGACAAGAATTATATGCAATGCAGCTTGTGTCAAATTTTGAGTTTAAGCATATCCACCATTTTCAAGTTGTAGAAAACGTTTTCCTAGTAGTATCCTCTTTGTTTCTTGAATATCAAACTTTAATATATAAGCTTCAAGGTATTTTATGTTTCCACAAGCAAAATTACATGGGGAGATGATATTTTACTGTGATCATCACCTATTCTGTTTTTGGCTATTTAGGAAAATTTGTCCATGGAGCTTTAATGAAGTCTAAGTTGGTAAGACTTGAGATGTAGCTCTATCAGTTTTCAAGTTCCAAGAACTTTAGAGTTATGGTTCAGATTTTATGGATTTATTTGGGGCATTGTAATATATTTTCCAGTCTTTTTGGAGTATGTCTTATGTTTCTATTTAGATAAATTAGCAGCTGGTCAATTACTTTGAGTCTAAGGGGGCAATGTTGTAAATTTAAGTCTTATCTAGGAATCTTTGTTGGGTTGACTTAGAGGATGTGTACTAGTTTTGAAGTCCTTTTCTTAAAGGTGTAGCAGTTTAAGTCTATAAAAACCTAGGAATATAATATTTTCAATCCACTTTTGTTATTGAATAAAAACCAGCATATGCTACTTCAAGTTGTGTGATGCAAGTCAACCCACACTGGAGGAAGTTTAAGTGCAAAGCCTAAGTGTTTATCCTTTTATTTTTACAGTTCATCGATATTGTTTATTACTTACTACTCATGGGTATTGTTCAGAAGTGCTATTTATCATTGTCAATTACTCCTCACTGTGCACAATGCTCTGCCCCTAAACACATAACCTTCTCTTTTATGTTCTCTTTGCCTTTTAACCTATTCTCATATAAACCCTAATTGTTCAGCTAAACATCTATCCCCCCTAAGCCTCCTCATAATCCCAAGTTCCAGCTTTAATAGCTAGCCTTCCAAGCAGTCCTGCATATGTAGCCTTCCAAGCAGTCCTGCATATGTAATTCTTCATATATTTATGGGTTCTTCTAGTAGTTTCTGGTAGAAGTGAGCATTATTCGGTTCAAACCTAAAAAATCAACCAAAACTATTTTCAGTTTGGTTTCAGTTTTAATTTTTAGTAAATTTTGGTTAGGCTCGGTGAAACACCAATGACTGAACTGAAAGTTGTTCAAAAAAAAAAAAAAAGAAATTTTATTTTCATATATTGGTTTCAGTATTAATTTTTAGTAAATTTCTGGTCTAGGCTCGCAGGGTTGAAACACCAATGACTGAACTGAAAGCTCTGTTCAAAAAAAAAAAAAAAAAGACAATTTTTTAAAACCTTGTACTATTTTATTACTAAAAAAAAAAAAAAAAGAAATTTTAACTGTATATATTTATAAATTTTTGTCTAAATATATATTTAACATATATTTTTATCATATTATTTACATTCTTAAAATTTTGGTTGGTTTGGTTCAGTTCTTTATAAATTGCAGTTCTGTTAGTGTTGGAAATCAAGGCCTCGCCATTATATTAGAAGCTGTCTTAAAATGAAGTTTTAGGAATTAGTTGCTTGTAAGTTGCATTGAGATTTTATGATTATTGCTTTTTGTGGTTTCCATGAAGCTATGAAAATAAAACCTTACAAGGGATTAAGGTTAAATGGTTGAAAATCAAGGCCTGGCTGGCAGAAAAAATGGTTAGAGAATGAGCAAGTAGCAAATTGAATTAAATAACTCTAGAAAAGAAAACTAAAATAAGAAACAAATGAATTTTTTTCATTATTCATCAAGAGACTTTCTTGCTAATCTATGCACAATTTCATATTTTATTTTGAAACTAATGCAGAGGATAGGTTTTCTTATGTTGAATATACTTGTGCAGATTTGCTGTCTGGAATTAGAAAAGAAGCAGAAGCAGGGAGGTTGCCTTCAAATGTTGCAGCAGGGATGGAAGAATTGTATCAGAATTATAGAAATGCAGTAAATATATATACTTAAAACTCATCCTTTTAATGGATAATTCATGTATGTTCTAGTATGATTTCTGTACTTGCATGAAAATATTATATGTCGTATAAACAAAAGGCCAATAACATGTCTTTAACCATATTGTTTGACGGGGAGCAGATATAGCTCATTAGTGCATCAAGTGAGTTGGTTGTTAGTGGCCCATGTTGAGTCATAGAGTCAGTGGTCCATTTCGTTGCTGAGTCTAGGATTGCTTGTCATTTGAAATTATGTTGAAGGAGTTGCTTAGCAGCGGAAGTAGTTGTGAAGGGTTTTCACGTACTAATGTATATTCTTTAACTGTTGTTGGAGTATGTGGGTAATCCCACATCGGATAAATACAACTAACTAAAAGGGCATATGATGTGAAGGGTGAACCAACCAAAATGGCTTAGGCCATTTTGTGTTAAAGGTAAGCCCAACTCATTATAAGCCCAATATTAAACATATAATTGAATTTGAAACTACAAAAATCTAACTAAAAGGGCATTAGTGATTAAGGGTGTTTGAATCCAACAAAATGGCTTAGGCCATTTTGTGTTAAAGGTAAGCCCAACCCATTATTCGCCCAATTATTAAACATATAAATTGATAATTTGATTTTTGAGATCTAATATTGCTTCTAGGGCCTAAATTCCTCAACAGAGTATAACGTTGACATGGGAAGCGCAATAATTGAGAATCCCCAAATAGCATTGTTTTCTTGTTTTGTTTACAAACCCAAACACTGGAACTTTTTTCTTGCTCTTTTGATATATGCATCGGGCTTTTTGACCTTGTCCACCCTTTATTGACGATATACCAAATTTGAATGAAAATTTGTTTTCAGTTATTCAATTGCAATTTGTCTTCTTAAGTTGTTTATTTATAAATTCATCTTAACACACAATTGAGGGTTCTAATCATATCGAAGTCATAACTAGAACGAAACTTCTGTACTTAGTAGTGTCACTATCCCAGGTTAATTTAAATCCAAATTCTGTTTGTACATGTTTCAAATATAAGTATTAATACTGGAAATAAAGGTAAGCCCAACTCATTATAAGCCCAATATTAAACATATAATTGAATTTGATTTGATTAATTTGCTCCTAGGGCCTAGATTCTCAACAACTATATTGAATGGGAAGGCATAATTGAAATCCCAAATAGATTGTTTTGTTTGTTACAACCCAACACTGGAACTTTTTCTTGCTCTTTTGATATGCTCGGTCTTTTGACCTTGTCACCCTTTATTGACAGATATACAATTTTGAAAATTGTTTCAGTTATCAATTGCAATTTGTTTCTTAAAGTTGTTTTTTATAAATTCATTAAAACAATGGGCTAATCATATCGAAGTCATAATAGAACGAAATTCATGACTAGTTGTGGTAATTAAATCCAAATTCTTTGACAATGATGTTCAAAATATAAGTATTAATACTGGAAAATTATTAAACATATACTTGGAATTGTTGATGGTTGATTTTTGTTCCTTGTTCATATTCGGCTAAAAAATCTCCCACTGTCATGGACTTGTATATATTTAGATAATGAAATTTTAAGCACAAATCCATCTCAAATATCTTGTCTTGATAGAAAATAACAAGTTATCATTTGCGTCAACCTTTCTTGTTCAGTATTCGATTGGTTTAGTAAATGTAAGTCCTGGTGATTCATGGCCTTTACTCCATTAAAACATTGAAGTGTTTGATAGTTGCATGCATCAAATTTGCATGATTAAGTATCTATCCCTTTGAATTAGAAGAGGACCTCTGTGCTTCTTGTTGGAAATAGTTGTTTGATCTCCTTTTCTGTAGTGGATGTTATTGAAACATTGTCTTCAATTGAACATATTCATATTCACAACCATTCTTGGCCCCATAAATGTAAATCTATTGATTCATGGCCACAATTCTTTCATAAAATCCTTGTTTTTGAATAAATATGCATCAGATATGTATAATTTAAGTAGCTATTTACCTTGGGATTTAAAGGACCTAAAATGCTTCTTGTTGAAAATAGTCGTATAATCTTCTCTTCTGTGGCAGATGCTGTTATAAAATCCTCTTGGAGAGTTGTAATGACTCTTACTGATGTTATGGTTGCATCTTTGTGTGATTTCACTTGATATGATGCAGATCTAACTGTTTCTAGTCTTTTTTATGTTTTCAAAAATAAAAAAGGCCGCTGTGAGCTCAGCCTATATCTCATGGATGCTAATCATTTTTTGCTTTTCTGGATAAGTAGGGTGTGTACTATAGCACATTTAAAGTGCTACAATAAATTGGCTGTTACAGTTGCATCTGTATGTGATTTCTTTTGTTATGATGCAGATATAATCGTTTTGAGTTGATGCAGATATAATTGTTTTGAGTCTTTCTCTATTCTCAAGAACATAAAATAAAAAAAATAAAAAAAAAAAAGAGGAAGAAAGAAAGGGCCATGATAAGCTCATCCTTTTCCTCATAGATGTTAACCATTTTTCCCTTTTTGGATGAGCAGATTGCACAAAGGTACGTGTAAAGAGCTCCTAAAATGACACAAATATTTGAAATAAAAAAAATGATAAAAAAGAAAAAAAAAATTAAGGTTTTCAATCTTTGGTAAAAATGGATTCCAAAAATTGAGCTCAAACATTTTGCTTTAGTGGTTTTTTAGCTCAATCAAGCAAACTTCATTCCTTCAAGGCTGTAGCATTAAAATCAAGGACTGAATTACTTAACTTTTACTCAGTTTTCTTAGCCTTTGGCTGTATTCGGCAACAACTTTTTAAGTAGCTTTTAACGTTTTAACTCATGTAACGTTTAGCTTTTAGTGTTTTATGAAACACTATTCAAACAGCTAACACCTAGCAAAACAGCTAATTTTGCCGAATAGACCCTTTATCTCAACTAACTTTATTGGGCTACATAATCTCTTTTGCATTTCTACTCTATTCACTGCGAACAGCATCTGTTGAATCCTGGGCAGTTTTATTTTCGATCTGTTTTTTTTTTTCTTTCTTTTTTCCAAATCTTGTATGTATCTTCTTGTGTCTTTTATTTTTTTATTTTTTTATTTTTTTTGTCTAAAAGTTCTTTTGGTAGGATGCTATAATAGGAATTAATGCCACTCATGAAATCTTCCAAGTTAATTTGATTACTATATTTTGCATGTTATCCTTGGTAGTCAACTTTTCTCCTATTGATTGGAATTGAAATTAGAGATGGACTTGCATTTGTTTTTGGGAAGATGTTTGGAAGGGAGGTAGTTCTTTTGATATTTTCATATGCCTTCGTAAAATCTTTGCTGTCCACAATTACCTGCTTTTGATGTACATCTGTTCCTTGGAAATTTTCTTAGTTTGAGAAACTTGATAGGCGGATGTTGGATCTTTTGTCCTTACTTGAACTCTTTAATTCATCTTGGCCTTCTTGTAGTTTAGATAGGGAAATTTGCATTTTGGGACAGTTTCATGATATTTTTCCTGTAATTTCGTTGATACTTGTCTTTATTGTGTTATGAGTTCCAACTGTCATTCCTTTTCCTTTAACAATTTCAAAGTTGGAAGGTTAAGAATGCAGAATGCATCAATTTGTCTAAAGAAAGGGCATGAGCGGATTTAGCATCAAGCAATGGAGGCACTTGCCCTCATTGCTGGCCCACCACCCAAAACCATTAAGCCCCTGCTCAAATTGTTAATGACTTTATAAAATTAATGGGCTTGTAGTTAACTGCAGGAAGCTTGTAATCCTGATGTCTGGACTTTTTCCCTTAAAAACCAGGAAAATGTTATGATCTAAATTGTAAGTTTTTAATTTACTTAAGGATTATATTGAACCCACAAGTTAAAATTAGTAGATATTTTTATTTAAGAAATAACCTTATTTATTTACTTTGAGCTGGGTGAATTTTGTGGGTTTCATATGTGAACTACATGTGATTTACTCATTTTTCTTTATTGCATCTATCATAATTTCTGTAGCATTTTTTTTCCTGTTGTCATTTTTATTAAACATATGTATTTGCTTCTCCTAGTGATAAAAACTTCTGGGTCCTTCTGATTCTCCAACAAACTAATAAGAATGATTTGTTGAAAATATGAAAACCTAGCAAAGCTATCTCCTGCCACATGAATCACCTGCTTCGAGGTGAACTAGTCATTTTCACATCTGTTTTCTTCATTGCACTACTTCATGGTCAAATTAGACAAATAATTTGGCATTTGTGAGGGAAGGCAAGATTTAGAGGATTTATGGAGTGAATTTGTGGGCTTTTGGTAGGGGGAGCTGGGATTGTGCAATTTTTGCAGTGATTTTTAGAATATTTTGGTACAGAAAAGGTAGGATTTTTCAGAACCAGAATTTGCTTTGTGGTTGCTGTGAAATAAGATAATTATTTTTACCTTGTTATGAACTATGCTTTAGGGGTCCTTAAGAGTTTCTTTGGTCACACACTTGAGGAGATTGCAAGGTGTTATTCGTTAGTCTTATTTTCTTTTTGATGTACTGTTCTGGTTTCTTTGTGACGAGAATATCTTTTTGGCATTTGTGAGGGAAGGCAAGATTTAGAGGATTTATGGAGTGAATTTGTAGGCTTTTGGTAGGGGGAGATGGGATTGTGCAATTTTTGCAGTGATTTTTAGAATATTTTGGTACAGAAAAGGTAGGATTTTTCAGAACCAGAATTTGCTTTGTGGTTGCTGTGAAATAAGATAATTATTTTTGCCTTGTTATGAACTATGCTTTAGGGGTCCTTAAGAGTTTCTTTGGTCACACACTTGAGGAGATTGCAAGGTGTTATTCGTTAGTCTTATTTTCTTTTTGATGTACTGTTCTGGTTTCTTTGTGACGAGAATATCTTTTACATCCATTACGTGACGCGGAACCCAATGAAAATAAATTTCATGAACTCAATGACAAGTTTTGGAAGAGATCAAAGATCTAGAATAAATTCCCCTCTATGGTGGTACAGAAAAAGGTAAGGATTTTTTCAGAACCAGGAATTTGCTTTGTCGGTTCGCTGTGAAATAACGATAATTATTTTTGCCTTGTTTATTTGAACTATGCTTTAGGGGGTCTCTTAAGAGTTTTCTTCGGCTCAACACACTTGAGAGATTGCAACTGGAGGTGTTATTCGTCTAGGTCTTATTTTCTTTTTGACTGTACTGTTCTGCGTTTCTTTGGTGCGCCACTGGAGAATATCTATTTAACATCCATTACGTGCGCCGGAACCAATCGCATAAATACAATATTTCATCTGAATCATAAAGTACAAGTTTTTGGAAAGAGATCAAAG
This sequence comes from Jatropha curcas, assembly GCF_014843425.1. The sequence continues at coordinate 1,293,434 of NW_023591682.1, read as the reverse complement.
ATCTAGAACTTATCTGTCCGCCATCTTATGGCACCCCAAAAAGCTTTAAAGAAGCAAGAACACCAATGAATAGAGTAAAATGGAATAAGCGATAAACGCCGACAAAGAATTGATACAGCTTTTACCATTGATTCTTGAGTGCAATTAGGCAAATGCTCTCAATCTCACCTACTCTTCTAAAAACGCGCTGATGAACCGCTAAAGCAATGAAAGAAAAGTAGCTTAATTTCACTTGAATAATCGTTTTACTAATTACAAAATAAAACGCCTTATTTTACTCATCTAAAGAGGTCCAGATCCTTAAAGGATTTAGAGTTAGCTAAGGGTAGGATTTAGCAAATTCCTAAAAACAACCTAAAGGATTAAGACTAATGAAAAATCATAACAACTTCAAGGATTTGAGAGATCTAATCCAAACTCCACTAAAGATTGACTAAATCTTAATCAAAATAGGCTAATTATTCAAGAGGTTGGAACGAGAAATTGGAGGCCGCAACCCCATTGCATTTTGCAAAAAACACAAAAAACTAAACTATGGTTAGTTATGAGAAGGCACGAGCAGCTTTGCAATCGGTTCCGCAGGGCGTTGTCAAGGCGCCACGGAGGCCAGTGATGCGCGCCGATGGATGGGCTATCCTTCGCGAAGAAGCAGTTAGAGTGCACGGGTCTAGGGCGTGCCAGGCGCGGCGACGGGCTTGCCGCGCAATGGATGAGCTTCCTGTCTGCGAGATCCGGCCAGTGAGGTGCACGGCCATGGGCGGTGCGTGTTTGGGCAACTGTGGCGCGTGCTCCAGATCAATGTTGTTGTTCCTGAGATGGCAGTAGCTTGGCAGGCCTGGGGCAGTGTCAGGCGTCACCCCTTTGCCACGGGCAGTGGCTACAACTCTACCCAACTCGAAACAGTGGCGTGCTTCTGATTAATGGTGGAGAAACTTAGTGTCTGTTTTCCTTTCAAGTTCTTCATGGCACCTTGGTTTGAAAGGCGAAGGTCATGGAGACTCATGTGTGATTGCCCATTGAATGTGTAAGGGACATGCGTCTATTGCTCCAGTCTTTTTGCCACGGATCCCGCTTTCTTGTGTTTTAATTGGGCTCCACTAGGAAGTGCTAATGGATGCCCATTTTGTTGGGTCCTACATTGTTCCCTTGAGCTTCCATACGGTGGGTTTGTTGCCTGGTATCGGCGGTGTTTAGGTGGATCCGTATCATGTAGTTGTGTCTCCCTTTTTTTTTTTTTTTTAATATATAATTGGTCCACTAGGAAGTGCTAATGGATTGCCATTGTTGTGGTCCTTGTTCCCTTGAGCTCCATAGGTGGTTGGTGGTGGTGGATCCGTATCATTACGTGTGTCTCCTTTTTTTTTTTTAATATATATTTTTTTGGAATGAGTTTTCCTTGCTGCCATAAATTGTGCATTGTCTCCATAGCTGTCAATATGAAAACCCTCCCATTCTAACATTTCTGGTACTACCAATCATTGTTGTTCAGCATAAAACTCACGCATAAAATTATAATGTACCAGATCCCTGATTTACTTCATGCTTCTTTGAAGATATCCTCCATAAAGGATACAGCTTTCTCGAACTTTATTTGAATACTGTTCTGCCATTTACAATTTTTTGGCATTTCCTTTTCTTCCATTAAGTCATTATATCCATTGGGTGTCTTTTCAGGTGATACAAAGTGGAACTCCCAATGCAGAAGAGATCATACTGTCAAATATGGCCGTTGCTTTGGATCGTATAAGCTTGGATGTTGAGGTATTTGGATTGCTAATACCTCATCAAGATGCTTCAATAGCTGAAATTATTTGCTTGCATGAACTTCTTATGTGAAATTGGCAGTAAATTTCAGGACCCTTTTGTCTTCTCACATTATCACAGAGCATTGAGAGAGCCGTTTGACTACTATAACTTCGGTCAAAATTATATTCGTCCTTTGGTTGATTTTAGGTGAGCCCAGCACTTTATGTTATTATGTTATCCCTTGTTCATCTAGTCTTAGTGGCTTGATATTATCTGGATACAGCTTTCTCAAACTTGATAGAGTATTGACTACTTTCACTTTATTTGAATATTGACTAATTTGTATCATGGTCTGCGCTGTTATTGTTTGAAAAATGTTAGGAAATAAAGGTAATCAGAATAATTCAATTGTATAATTTTGGGTTTTATTTGTAATTTCTTCATTCAAATTTGTGATTCAATTGAAATTTCACATTTTCTGAGCAATTGAGATGATTTGGCATTTGAATTGCTGAGTTGTCAAACATGCATGTAAAGGACTGATGTGACATCAGCTGTAATCAATTCATTGCTGAAATAATATTCTCCCTTTCCAAATTCTCTCTCTCCCTCTCTCTCTCACTTCTTCTTCTTCTTCTTCTTCTCTCTCTAATTTGATCTCACAGTCAGACCTTGCATGACTGTAAGGCCTACAAAAAATTGTCCTAGTACGAATGACATAATATAGGGAGTTTTCCCCAGTTTACATTTATGATTTTAACATTTTGGTCTATGTTCTGCATTTGGGATATTATGGTTCTATGTTGTTATTTTTTGAAAAATTATCTTAGGATCTAGACATAATATGGAAAGTTTTTCCTGGTGTACATTTCTGATTTTAGCATTGTCAAATCATAAATATTTGTTGTTTTCACCACCGTAATTTAAAGTTTTTCATATTCTATTTTATAGTGTCCTGCATTGTTGTTTTGTTTGCTTTGATATGGATGTACAATTGACCTTATATGCAATTAACATAAAAGGGTGCTTAATGAATCTGTTAGAGGCAGATACATATTCTTATTTATATATATATATATTTTTTTCTTTGTACTAACTCTGACCTTAATATATGCACATTTCTAAACATAAAGGCTTTGATTGCTTAATGGAATCTTATAGAGTGCAAAGAATAACAGTTTCTTAACTTCTTATTATATATATATATACTATTTTTTTTTCTGTTTGGTGGGGGGGGGGGGGGGGTGTTAAGTCGACTTAAGTACGTAAGTCTTCACAAACTACTAGAATAATTAATTGGGTGTTAAGTCGACTTAGCTAATTACAACTATAGAATAATTAATTACAAGATATTCTAACACCCCCCTCAAGTGATCAATGCCGTTTATGATATTCTGATTCTGCACTTGATCTAGCCACAACATCTTGCTTTTTACTTTTCCAGGATATTAGATTCCTCCAATCATAACACAATAGCCTGAAGTAGATCGGTTATCAAATGGAGGACCTGCCCAGTCTACATCACAGTAGCCAACTACTTGTGTATGACCTTTGTTTTCATATAATAAGCCTTGCCCATGGGTACCTTTTATATATGTCAGAATGCGAACAACAACATCCCAATTACTGTCACACGGGGACTGGAGAATTGGCTAATCACACTTACTGCAAAAAAAAAAAAAAAAAAAAAAAAAAAAAAAAATATAAAAATTTAGTCTGGTGATTATGAGATAATTAGCTTTACCAAATAAAAAAAAAAAAAAAAAAAAAAAAAAAAAAAAATTTAGTCGTGTGATTATGAGATAATTAAGCTTACCAACAAGCCTTTTGTATCTGCCAGGATTTTAAATGGCTCCCGTTGTCCTAGAACAAGTTTCACATTAGGATCCATAAGAGTATCCACAGGTGTGCAGTCTATCATGCCAGTCTCTTCTAGTATATCTAGTGCATATTTCCTTTGTTATGACAATGTCATCAACACATACCGCGAATCAAGTTCATTTATCATGATCTCCAAGTCGGTAAAAAACTGATTGATCAGCTTCACTTCGACTAATGCCATTTGTTGAACAACACTAAACCTTTCAAACCATGCACATGGAGATTGCTTCAAGTCATACAGAGATCGACATCGACATACCAAACCGGACTCTCCTTGAACAAGAAAACTAGGTGGTTGTTTCATATACACTTCTTTAGCCAACTCCTCCTGTAAGAACATTTTTAATGTCGAGTTGATGAAGAGGCCAATGGTAAATAGCTGTCGGAGAAAGAAGTCGGAAAAAGCAATCTTTGCCGCTGGTGAAAAAGTATCACTGTAGTCAAGACCTTAAATTTGTGTGTACCCCTTGGCTACAAGCCTAGCTTTAAAATGGTCAATTTTGCTATCAGGACCAACTTTGACGGCATAAACTCAATGACAATCAATGGTACTTTTGCCAGGAGGCAATGGAACAAGTTTCCAGGAGGTTTTATTGTGAAGAGTAGTTATCTCGTTAGTTATAGCTGAGGACCAGCTAGGATTGACAAGCTCTTCACTGACATTCTTAGATATAGAAACAACAAACAAGGTGGAAACAAAGGCGTAATAGGAAGGAGATAAACAATGATAAGTTAAGAAATTGTAAACAAGATGAGGATTTCGAGTGGAACGAATACCTTTTCGAAGATCAATGAGAGGAGCAGCTGCTTCTATATTGGCATGACCGGTGTAGGAGTTGAGTCACTAGGCTGTGTACTTGTATGGAAAAAAAGGTCAGTAGTAGGAGAACGAGAATAAACTTGAAGTGGTTGAGATATGGCTGGATTTGGAAGAATAGGAATCAGAAGGAGTACAAAAACTAAGTGCTAATGAGTTGGCTGGCTTGGAAAGGAAGGAGTTGTCTCGAAAAAGGTTACATCCGTAGAGACAAAAAATTTTGAAGACATGGAGTCAACATTTGTATACGTTTTTGCAGACGAGAATAACCTAAAAAAACATACTTAATTCACTTGGGCTGAAGTTTGTCTTTCCCAGGAGTATGGTCATGAAAAAAGCAAGTACAACCAAAGACACGGAGAGGAAGACAAACCATATCCTTTTTAGGAGAACATGATTACAAAGAAGTAAAATACGAGTTGTTTGGATGAGATGGCGGTTCTTTTGTTCGACGACATTTTGTTTTGGTGTATATGCACAAGAAGATTGATGAAGGATACCTTGAGAAGATATAAACTCGTTAAATGGTTGACAAAAATTTTCTCAACTATTATCACTGTGTAATGTTTAAATGGAAACACCAAACTGATTTCAAATCTCAGCACAAAATTTTTGAAAGATAGAGAATAATTTAGAATGATTTTTCATTGGAAACAATCAAGTACAATGGCAATAGTCATCAATAAAAATAAGAAAGTAATTAAATCCCTGTTGAGAGAATCTATTGTAATTGTATTTCTTGTATCTCATCAATCGATTACATAGATCTATAGATAAGGAATTCCTATGCTACCTAGCTAATTAGGAATATAAATCATAAACTAATTAGGAATCTAACTCCTAATAGAACTCTATTTACAACTAATCCTTAACACTCCCCCTCGAGTTGGAGCATAGATGATAGATGTTAATCATGCTCAACTTGTTACAAACTACTACTTTCAGCAAAGCACAATACCATACTCATCAACTGTACCCACTTCATTATGGCAATATAGAATACTACTACTTTCAGCAAGCACGAATACCATACTCATTTTCAACTGTACCCACGTCTATTATCGTGGCAATATAGGAAACCCAAACCAAATAGTAGTAGCCAGAATTTAAGACAACACACTTAGGTTGTGTCGAAACAAAAATCTCACTGGAACCAGATAAACAACTTATGAGGAAGCTGTTTCAAGCTTCCATAATACCATATGCCCGTAGAGGAAGCCCAGTAGTGCAGATATTCAGAAACGCAGCAAAGGAAAATCTGGCAAACGGATCATACCACTGAAGGACAAGAACACAATGCAAGTTCACTGGGTTCGCATCTGCTCTCGATATTGGACGAAGGGATTCAAAGCAGAGAATACCTGTAACTGCAGCGAAAGGTGCAAGTACTTAAACCCTAATGCAAAAAGGGAATCACTGAGCAAATCATCGTAAAATTTACCTAAACCAATTTGTCACAGCAAAGGAAAATATATGTTTCCTCAGCAAATTTAAAGCAAACATACAGTAGCAGAGGACTGGCCCTACACAGCTGCAACAGCAATCGCAGCTAAGTACGAACCTATTTGAATAAGCCCAAAAAAATTGACGATTTTGTAACTCACTGTTGTGATCGTTTGGGCGCTGGAGAATATCCTAGGGTGGCTGGTGAGGCAAATACTTTAACCTAGAAAGGCTTCAGACATTGACTGTTGCAGTGGCTTCTCATAAGGGAGTTTTAGGTTTTTTTTTCTTTTATTTTTTTATATTTTTTTGTGTAATGGAAGCTTCTGATACCATGTTTGAGAGATTATTAGTGAATGGAAGGCTCTGATACCATGTTGAGAGAATATATTGTAATTGTATTTCTTGTATCTCATCAATCGATTACATAGATCTATAGATAAGGAATTCTTATGGTATCAGAGCTAATTAGGAATATAAATCATAAACTAATTAGGAATCTAACTCCTAATAGAACTCTATTTACAACTAATCCTTAACAATCCCAAAGTTGTACTAACTCGACTAGGATCCTAAACATTAGAATGAACAATGTCAAACTTAGATGAGGCTTTATTATTGACATGTTTAGTAGAAGAAACACGAGCTTGTTTCCCGAGTTGACATGACTCATACTCTAAAACAGTTAATGAAGATAAACTAGGAACTACAGTATTGAAGTTCGGTAAGATTAGGATGTTCAAATCGGTTGTGAAGTTCAGTGGAAGCAATAGTAGCGAAAGCAACAGTAATTCTAGGAATGGAGAGGTAGTACAACCCTTGTGACTCATATCCTATTTCAATCATCTTCACCACACGTTGATCCTGCACAAAGACATAGTCAACTATGAAGGACACAATACGATTAAGTTGTTTGGTCAATTTACTAGTGGAAAGTAAATTATAAGGGCATTCAGGAATGAATAAGACTAAAGTCAAAGTCATTGAAGGAATGGGTTGAATTTCCTTAATGCCCTTGATCTCAGTTTGTGGACCATTAGCTAGGATGATGAGTCTGGAGAAGCGGTGGCAGTTGAGGGAAGTGTTTCATTACTAGAGATGGGATCAGAAGCACTAGAGTCAAGAACCCAAGGATCGTTGGTTGTGGATTTAGTCAAACAAGCAACTAAGTGTTAGATTGAGATATGGAGGATGACTACTGTATTGGTAATTGTTTGGTAGCCCAAAAGTGTACATATTCATCATAATCGGATATGTCAAAGTGATCGAGTTACTTGATGTACCAGGCAAAGGAATTTCAGCTCCATTACTTTGAACCATGTGAGCAACTGGTCATCTAGTACTAGTAGATTGATGTTTTGGTGGTTTACCATGCGATGTTCAACAGGTTCCCCAGGTATGAATAGGTTTGTCATAATGTGTACAATGTTTAGATTTGTTTCCTTTCCATTTTTGACTACCATTTTGTACAACAAACACTGATGCTTCAATATTAGGATATGATGTTGGAGTCACAGAAATGCAAAGAAGTCAGAGCAGAAATATCTTCCAGTGTGGGGATAGTAGAACCTGTTAGTATTTGATCTCGAACAAAACTAAGATCAGGTTGAAGACCTATAAGTGCCAAGACCATGAAGAATTTATTCGTCTGTTGTTCTTGTGTTGTAACATTCTCTGAGAAAGGCATAACATAATTAAATGCTCATGCAACGTTTCAACTTGTCCAAGATAACTAGCCATATCTTGTTGATTTTGCTGCAAATGGACAATATCAAAGACAACTTTGTATATTTGTTATATGTCATTTGTATACAACGTTTGGGCTTTAGTCTAGACCTTAGGTTTTGCAAGATTGAAATAAAGGAAGTAGTTTGGCATCAAGAGAGTTTCACAATAAACTACACAATTATGCATCAATCTTACACCGTGTTGTCCTATCTATGGCAAAATTCATTGGCATTTTTACTTAAATGATCATCATATCCTTGCCCCATAAACCATAGTCCTACTAAAGAAGCCCATTAAATATAGTTATTGTTGCCTAATAGTTTAATAGTGGTAGCAGGGGATACTAGAGAAAAGAAATTTAAATAGATTGGATGGGCTCAGTAGTTCGAGTCATTATGATACTGAATAAGGGCAAAGAAGGAAAAAGTTGTACCTTTTTAGAAGAAACAAGGGGGCTTTTTGTACCTTGGCAGAAGAAAGAGAAAGACCTAGTGAAAGGGGTGACTTGAAAAAGGACCATTGGACTTGGGCGAATCAGATGGTGGTGATCGTTGAAGGAGACGACACCAGAAAGTGAGCTCATGCGCCGGCGTGTGTACCGGCCATCAAAAACTTGTGGCGGCGTGTGGACGTCGCAGCAAGGGTTTCGGTGATGGAAATTGATGACTAAGGTTACTGCCATCAGCGATTCTTCTAGGATAGGCGGTGAGAACAAAAAATGGGCCATGGTTAGATCATTTGCGTTTTGGCAAAAAAGGGTTACATTTGATAAGGGAAAAGAAGATCAGAGAAGAAGAAATCGGGCCCTGTTTGGCTCTGATACCATGAAGAATTCAGAGAAGGTTTGAAGCTTTTGCTTGATTATTCCCTCAAACACATTAGATTTAAATAGAGTAAAAAAAAAAAAAATATATACAAATATGGCAAGTAAACTTAGCTAATTACAAACTGTAGTCGTAGCTGTAGTTATAGCTACAAAATATTCTAACAATAATTACAAGATAGTCCCAACCTCAATGGCTAGCTTTTGAGGTATGGTTCTCCCAAGATTATAAGAATTGGTATCAGAGCCAACACTGCTCCTCCTAGTTGCAATCGAACTACATGGGTGGTGACACGGGAATTGCAGTATTCGCCTAGGCTAGGAAAAAGAAACCCTAGCACACAACCACCCTAGCACAAAGTCAACCATCGTGGCAGTGGGACTGCGGAGCATGGCTGGATATTAGGATCCTAGTTGCAACTTAAGGGAAGGGACTTGTCTTGGTTCCCACATTGGAAGTATGGGATTTTAGTGTGGGGTTATATGAACTTGGCTCTTCAACCTCAACAGCTAGCCTTTGAGTTATGATTCACCCAAGGTCATAACAATGTGGTTTGAAGTGTCTCATAACCAAAAAACCTGTCTTTTTAAATCACCTATCCTTTTTTTAGGTTTAAATCTGTCAACTAAATTGATCTGAAAACTCGCAATATAAAAGAAATTGATTTAGTTATTTTATTTCGCTTTCCAATAAGTTAGATTGCGCTTTTGATTTTAGTCTTAGAAGCTTTAAGCAAATGAAATTTTTTAGCTTATTATTTCATCAGAACAAGAAAAAAAAAAAAAACAAGAAATTATGATTTTATTATAGAAAACAAAAATTTGAAATGATGACTTAGCTTATTTGGTTTTAAAATATCAAAAACCTGAACAAAAATACTAATAGCACAAATTTCTGAAATTTGTGCAATGCATCAGTTTGGTTCATTATGCTATTTTAGATGGCTAAATGCTCTCTTTTTGCTGGGCTGTATACTCTAATGATCAGTTAACTACTCTTTCAATCAACTTGCTTTGCTTACTTCCAATTGATATTGATTAGTTTTTTCAGGAAGTAAATGCCTCTCTTCTCTCTAACGTAGCCGGTTCATCTAATGATAAGACTGCATGAGTTTAAGTTTTGTGGCATTCACTGTGAAATGAGTAAACATTATATGGTTTCCAACTAAATTTGTTGCAATTAGAGAGCCTATATATGTGAAAACTGAAACTAATGTTATGCATCTCTTCTGTCATTATTGAACTGTTTTATGTAGTGAGAAGACTCCATATTTTGGGCTTTTCTGGTGTTTAACTGGTTACATGGGAACAAGTATAGGATGGTATCTTATTAGATTTGTGTGGTTAGAGAGCCTTATTTCCTGAAAATGTTGGTCTTGCTTATCATCTCTGCATGTCTCGTTTGCTTGAACGTCGACCATATGCTCACTTAGAGGATTTCAATAAAGTACAGAGATTTATGCTTTTCTCTGGTGGGTGTTACATTTTCATATTTCCAAATAACTAGCTCTGCTCTAGCTTTCTATAAACTTGTTGAAGATAATTGGGATGACCAAAACCATATCAGGTTCCATTATTAAATTTTTTGCAATTTTTCTTTTTTCTTAGTACTTAATTTTTTTCATTTCTAAGTATTAATAAACTAGTTTAATAGAAGCACTTTATATCCAATGTTGCCTCTTAAACTAAGGGACAATTATTTAAGTTATATTGTTCATTTATGTTTATATTGCCTAAATTTCACAGTTGAATTGAGATATTTTGTGCCACTCAGATATGTTCATCCTAATGCTATCCACACTTATAAATTGGCTGCAGAAATTCTTATGTTGGCAATATTTCCCTTTTCCATGAAGTGGAAGAGAAGCTTCAGCAGGTACCTACATTTATTATTGGGGTAGTTACCCTCTGGTTACTGCTAAGTATTTAATAATTTTGTGCAGTAATGTTTCTCAGTAATCTTGAGAAAATATTTTTAAACTGTTCTTTTGCTATGTTGATTAGTTGACAGTGGACCAATCATGTTTAGACAATGCATTCTTGTTCTGAAAAAAGTTCATAGGGAATTTGTTAAAGATAGGTATATTTTTTTTGTCATTAATCATTAAGTGAAAACATTGTCAACAAAAAAATTTGAATCTTCCAATATTCTCTTGGCATGGTTTTATTTTCTTTTTCTTCTTTCAATAACATTTTTGGGCATGGTTAGATATCAAATTTTTGGATGAAATAGTTATTTGTTTATTGTTGATTCCAGGGTCATAATATTGTCTTGATGTCAAATCACCAAACTGAAGCAGACCCGGCTATAATTGCATTGCTGCTTGAGAAAACAAAGCCCTATATTGCTGAGAATTTGGTTAACTGATCTTTTCAAACCTGACTCTTAAGTGGCAATTTGTGTGTTTGAAATGCTTGCATGGCCTAATTCCGCTCATAATAATGCAGATCTATATAGCAGGTGATAGAGTCATAACAGATCCTCTTTGCAAGCCATTCAGCATGGGAAGGTCCTTATGAAACTTTTACATTTCTTCAACTTTGATTCTTCTATCACATGCTTTTTAATTGATTATGTAAAAATTCTTAGATTTGCTTGTTTCCAGGAATCTTATATGCGTGTACTCAAAAAAACACATGAATGATGTTCCTGAGCTTACTGAGATGAAGAAAAGAGCAAACATACGGAGTTTGAAGGAGATGGCCATTCTATTAAGGTATTCTAGTTGCTTCGTGATCATCTGGCAAAAAAAAATATTGGATATAAGAAATATGTTGGCCTGTGTTCATGACTTTTCAATATTCGCTATTTCTACTATTCCCTGAAATAGATTTAATTCATTTGGGAATAGATTCTTTGGACAGTTCACAATTAGCCCTTTTGACTACATTTTCAACTATAATACTAATGTGTCTCACCAAACAGTATGATTTCGATAAAATGCAAGTCTTGGTTGAGTGAATTGTTGAGTTTGTTGGTCATGGAATTTTGGTTTTCTGAAACCACTGTCTTTCTATTGGTTTGTCATTCCTGTTTCAGTTAATTGTTTCACTATTTGGTGTATTTTATTTTTAAAAGTTTTTACATCTTGGATAACTCGTGCGTAGAAAATTTTTCTTTCCGCAGTAATCTTTAGAACTGGGAAAAGAAATTGAAAAAGATTTTAGAGGATGACTAATAAGTTCAAAGATTAGTTCCCTTTAATATGATTCAGATGTATTTTGTCCCATGTTTTCCCATATTTCATTCTATCATGTTTGTGCAATGTTTATATACATTATTTTCTTTCTGTGGTATTTAAAGACAATCAAAACCTTTTGTTGGTTCAAGTCAAGATGGTATGATTAACAGATAAATTGAAGGTGGGACCTTTTAGTAAATTGACTGGGAAATTGTGTACACAGGAGTCGTGTCAGTGTGATAAACCTTTATTCCAGGTTGAACAATTGTTTGCATCAATCAATGAGTCTTGTGTAATTTAAAGCAAATGCCTTTATCTTAAAAATTAATGAGAATTTAAAAATAATTTTATCACTCAGGATTCAGGACTGCATATGTAATACTCATGTAGGAATCACATTGATCAGGCTGAAGCTAATTCTGGTATATTTACTGATATATATCCCTGCAATTTAATGGGTCTATAAGAGTAGGTCTGAATATGTTCAAAAGGAATACTGAACTTAAGAAAAGGAAATAATTTAAAAAAAAAGAAAAGAAAGGTGGAAAATTTAGCAGTCACATCTGGGGTTCACAATATCTCAATTCTGTGATAAGCAATTGTATTTTTTGCATGGATCTTAAAGCTTGTTGCAAACGAATCTCATGTTGAAAAATTAACAAAGTGATGCAAGGACTTGTAAATGGATGAGTATTGGACCTAGCACAAGCCAATTGGTTTTATGCAAGATGGTTCCAACACTTGTCCACTTATTAAGCCCGGACTGTTTTGGGCCCATGAACTTGAATAAAGCTATGTGATGTTGCATTATGATTTTTGTTTTACACCATATAAATGTTCCAAAACTATAGGATAAATCCTCATCTTTTTGGGTCTGTTGTAAAAAATATTTAAAATTTTGGCTAAAAAAATATTGTTTAACTGAATGCTGAAAAGATAGCAATACTTGTTACTTTGCACGATTTTCACTTAGATTATATTTGTTTGTCAAGATTCTTCCATTTTGTTGATGTCCTTACACACACATGTGAGTGTTTTATGTCAGAAATCATCTTAATCTATTACTTCGAATACAGGGGTGGGTCACGAATAGTGTGGATTGCCCCAAGTGGTGGTAGGGACCGCCCAGATCATCTGACTGGAGAATGGTATCCAGTAAGTGCTTTTTTATTTTATTTTTTTAATTTTTCCTTATTTCCTTATTTAAAAAAAAATATTTTTACCTTCATTTTTTTTTTCATGTAAAAGAAATATTGGAAAGATAATGCTTTTTAGATTTTTATTTGATTCATTTCATCACATTGCACATTATTGTTTAAACGGTTTGAGATTACTGCTGTTTTTCCTCATAGCCATAGATTTTATAGTAATCTTGGAGCCTAATTCTCGTCTTATAGTGCACCATTTATTCTAATCTTGCATCTGAATATTATCAAACATGGGTTAATCTCTTGAAAAATTCTCAACATTTAATGGTTTACAATCATTCGTGTTTATCAGGAAATATCCAATTACGTCTACATCCTATATTTTAATTATCTACTGCAATCACAGCCAGTTCCTAAATTGATTTGATTATACGTGCGTGAAGTTAAGCATTCATGCAAATATATTCAGTGGCCAAATGTCAATGAGTTAATTGTTTTCTTGTAATTGTATTTTAGCGGCTTAGTTATGATTGCAACCAATAGCTGAGGTATATGCTATAGGTGACTATTTCGAAAGTGCTGACCAAACTGCAAAATTGGGAAAAGGTTCATGACTTCTTTCTTTGTGATTAAACTATAAGATAAAATTATCACTAGAAACCATATCCAGTGTTTTAGCTTTCAAGACATATGGATGTGAATTGTCAATATATTGGTTAGCATGAGTAGAATACTGGTCATTTTGTTGGGAACTATGATTTGTGGTGCATAAAAACCTTTTCTTGCTTATCATTCAGCATTCTGGTTCTGGAGTATGCTCAATTGCAGTATGAGTGAAGAATCATCTTGGTCCATACTTTCTTTTCTTTCATTGTGTTTGTGCCTCATCATATTTTTGCTAACCTACTTTTTTCTAGACCTAAAATGAATGAATATATTCTATCATTTCCTTCAGAATTGATCTTTCCTTTTGGTGACATGAAAATAAAATAAAATAAACTTTTCTGGAAAAATTCAAATTAAATTATCCTTGCTTAAAGGGTGCTAATATGCATCAAAACCTACTTTATGCATGCTTCTGAGGAATCACTCTCCTGCTAAGTGCAAAGCAGTTATAGATTCTAGCTTCTTGAAAAGAGTGTACAATTAATCTAGGACAGAACTGTTAAAGAATTCTTGCAACTTATGATTAGATATTAACCACAGCATGGTTGGGAATGTTTTATCTTCCTTGCTTATTGTGGCAAAAGAAAAAAAAAAAAGGGAATACTTAAGCACTGGTTCATCAATAAGCAACATATTTGTTTCTGTGATGCCTTCACACTCATTAATGCTGATATAAGTGGGGCAGGCACCATTTGATGCTTCTTCAGTGGATAACATGAGAAGGCTTGCTGAACATTCTGGTGCTCCTGGGCATATTTATCCATTGGCATTATTATGCCATGACATAATGCCCCCTCCCCTTCAGGTATATCCTCATTTCATTTGATGTCTTTTTGTGATAGTATGTCTCAATGCATTGGAATTATTTAGGTGCAAAAGGAAATTGGAGAGAAACGAGTGATCTCCTTTCATGGGGTTGGATTATCAATTGCACCGGGAATCAGCTTCTCTGAAATTGCTGGTAGTTGTGAAAATCCTGAAGAGGTTGGTCAAAATCATTACACTGGTCATGCATCTTTAACTGATTTGTAGTCATAATATAATTGAAAGCAAGCGCACAACTGGAAAAATTGGAAGCCTTACATTTCTTAATGTTTGGCCTAACATGAAAAATTAAAAGCCGAACCATAAATGGTTATGCTTACCATTTCTTAATGTAACAGTGGATCAATGTTCAAAGTGACCCTTATTTAATTGGGTCCAACTAAGCTCAATTTTTAATTTTAAGGCCAAATTTATTCTATCTTAGGGCCATTTAAGCCCAGATCTATTTAAAATCAATAAAAATTATTACACGAAGTCTTAATTTCAAACTAGCTGAGGTTAGCTATGTGAATCCTTTATTTCCATTCCGCTTTGTTTACAACTAAGGCTGCACTAATGTCAGGAAGTAATTGATCTTTTGGAACATTTTCCCTGCATGTGGTTCTAGGTCTACCTCCTTTTTAGTTACCTCCACCATCAATGTGTCGCACTTATGAACCAGAGCACATTGGGATCTATGAAGGACATGAATAATGCATTTCGGACATCCTTCTTTCATTTTATGTCTAACTTGTGCATCTTTTTTCCACTATGGTCGTTTCTAATCTTGCCCGATTTTATGTGACCACCCATCCATCTTAACATTCTCATTTATACGATATTCATCTTTTGGATATGTTGGATATTCAGGGCTTAACATTCACTCCCTTGTAAGATCGCAGGTCTCATCAGCGTTTTGTGCAAATTGTCTTTCAAATTGTTATATATCTTCTTATCACGTAGTGCATCTGTATGTGTGTTCTTCACACATCAACTTGTTGAATTAACTCTCTGAAAATACTGACTTGCTTTTTCTGGTTCTTCATGTTCAGCTTCCGGTTGATGCAAATCTAGGAGTTAGGTTTTCTTTTTAACCCTTTAATATGGCAGTTTTAACCTCTCTAATGCCTTATCTAGCTTATCAATTTGTGCACCAAGGCTCATTGTCTTCTTGTCTTTGTGATCCTGCCTTTAGTTTCTGCTCTCTAGGTCTTTGCAGTTGCTGTTTTAGCTTTTCCAACTGCTGCATAGAACTTGCCTGCATTTTGTTCTGAATTTTCTGTGCATAATTCTGTTTCTTTTTTTGCTTGCTGCAATGCATTTTCTGGCTGCTGCCTGTGCAAATTCTCTGTGTTTGTAGATCTTCATACTGATTAGATTTCCTTGCTGCTTCTTGTAGTGGTTTAGGAATATCTGGCAGTAATTTAGACTGATCTAGATGGGGCAGGGATTGAAAATGTAAAACCTGCCCCAACCTATGTATTTGTCATTCCTACTAGTGTTAACAATAATTTAAATGTACCTATGTACTGTTGAAGTAAGAGTATTCTAGTATAGTTTGCATGAACATAACTTATCTGCATCTATTTGTTGAAATCATTGTGATTAAAGAAAATAATGTGTTTCCTAGTTTAGGTTTATTCCTAATTAGTGTAAAGATTATGTTTCCTAGTTTAGCTTTATTCCTATTTAGATTACTTCCTATATTGGAACAATTTTTTGTATATATATAGAGTGGAGTAGAGGTTGAAAAATATAACACAATTGAAAGGAATAAAATATATTCTTTCCTTTAATTTCTACATAGTATCAGAGCCATTGTCGTGTATTTTTCGGCAGCGGTTTCAGTTTGCAAAGTAGTCTGAGATACACATTGCACCACCGGAAGTGGGAGTTGGTCGTCACCGCTCGTCTCAGAAGGAAGAACGAACGCTGATCGGCACTCCGTCCAAACCGCGTCGCTGTCCGACCATGCGCATGTGCACACGTGCCTCCTGAAGATTTTGACTGTTCTTCACGCGCCGGCGCGTGTGGCTGTTTCCGGCGAGCTCCGTTGACAATTCTTGTTTCGGCGACCTCGACTCGGTGTGGCGACTAAGAAGAACTATTGGTTCTTCAACACCAGTTTTGCCTTTTTTGGAATTTTTTCCCTTTCCACCACTGGTGCTGCCTTTTACTGCTATTGCCTTTTACAGCTGCTGCCTTTTTTTTTTTTTTTTTTTCGCGCTCGGCGTGTGGCTGTTTCCGGCGAGCTCCGTTTGACAATTCTTTGTTTCGGCGACCTCGACTCGTGTGGCGACTAAGAAGAACTATTGGTTCTTCAACACAGTTTGCTTTTTTGGAAATTTTTTTTCCCTTTCCACCCTTGTGTGCTTTTAATGCTATTGCTTTTACAGCTGCTTTTTTTTTTTTTTTTTTTTTTACCACTGCTGCCGTTTATTTATTTATTTTTTTAAGATATGGTTGACGGAAAGAAGGTTGATATGGTTTTTCACTCAGAGAGCCCCTCACTTCAGATTAGTCCGGTGAAGTTAGATGAAACAAACTACCTGGCTTTGTCTCGGTCTTGTTTATTATTCATTGAAACTACAGGTTTGCAGGGATACCTTGATGGTGGAGCAACTAAACCAGTTTCGACAGATGCGGCCTTTAACAAGTGGAAATCCGAGAATTCTCTTATTATGTCTTTGTTAATAAATTCCATTGAGCCAATTATTTTCTGAGGATATTTGCTTCTTGATACAGCTAATACAGCTAAGAGATTTGGGATGCTGCTTCACAAATTGGACTATGCTCAGAGGTATGATTGCGACGAAAGTTCATGAAAACCAAGCAGGGAAGATCTGACTATCGGTGCCAGTTTTCTGGTGAACTTAGTGGGTTTATGGGCGGAACTGGATTATTATCAAGACTTTTCAAGCAAGCTTACTGATGATGCGACTCAAAGTTCAAAAGTTGAATAGAAGTAGAGACGTGTGTATGATTTTCCTGGCTGGCCTAAATATAACGAGTATGATAGATTCGAGTCCAGTCCAAGTTCTTGGACGAGATCCTTTTCCATCTTTACGACAAGCATACTCATTTGTACGGCAAGAGGAGACTAGGAGGAACGCTATGGTTCACAGATCTACCATTGACAAAGCAGGGTTGATTTCTAATTCTGCAAGCGAACATATCTAGGCTGCAAAGAGCAATTCTTTAGATAGAGATCAATTATTTTGTGAATATTGCGGTAAGAACAGGCACACTAAGGAGTTCTGCTGGAAATTACATGGACGCCCAACTAAAGTGCGTGGAGGAAAGCGGGTCAGTTCTTCTAGACTACAGGCACACATATCTGATAGTGGAGCTTTATCTGAGGAACCATCTACTGGTGGAAGCTTTTCTAATAAGGAGATTCAGTCTAATAAGGAGATTCAGTCCCTGAAAACAATGTTTGCACCAGCTGTTCGTCCTCATCAGACTGAGCCTCTTATTTTTGTTAATTCAGCGGTAATGCTTTTCCCTTAACCTTTCTTGCAATACGATTGCAAAACCTCTTTGGGTTATAGATTCATGAGCAAATAAACATACAAAGGCTCTATAAACATTTCTGTCACATATTTTAAGATCAAGGGCACAGAAAAATTCGCCTTGCGGATAGGCTTCTTAGTATTAGTACCAATTGCTGGCACGGGTTCTATTGACTGTACTTCCAATATTAAACTCTCCCCTGTTCTTCATGTTCCTAGATTTCCTATTAATCTGTTATTTGTTAGCTTAATCACAGAAGCACTTAATTGCAAAGTAACTTTTTACCCTATTCATTGTATATTTTAGGAATTGAATACGGGGAGAACGATTGGCAATGGTAGCTTGCGCGATGGACTGTATCTGTTGGATGATGTTTGTCGTTTTTCACATTCGGGTACCAGTCAAACTTTGTTAGGAACTTCTAGAAATCCTTCCCATGAAGTTTTTCAATGGCATAGGAGATTAGGACATCCCTCTTTTTCTGTTTTAGGACGTTTGTTTCCCACTTTGTTTGCTAAATGCGATTTTAATTCATTAGTATGTGATGCTTGTGAACTTGCCAAACACACCAGCCATTCTTATTCTCCAATTAATAATAAGAATTTGATTCCTTTTTCATTCTGATGTATTGGGGTCCTACAAAAAACTGTCTCTCTTTCTGGTTATAGATGGTTGTGACCTTTTATTAGATTGTTGCACTAGATTGACTGGGTTTATTTGATGAAAACAAAAATTGAAGTTTTTTTCGTAGTTTTAGAACTTTCCATAAACATGATTTAACTCAGTTTGATGGCGCATTTAAAATCCTAAAAGAACTGATAATGGATACTGAATACATGGAATGCAGTTTTTGTAACTTATTTAGATCTAATGGTATTTTCACATCAGACTAATTGTGTCAATTAGATTCTAATGGTATTATACATCAGACTAATTGTGTCAATACTAGTGCTCAAAATGGCATAGCGGAAAGGAAAAATAGGCATTTACTGGAAGTAGCTAGGTCCCTTATGTTCACTATAAATCTTCCCAAACCATATTGGGGATGCTATTTTGACTGATGTTTACCTTATCAATCGTATGCCTCTTCGTACTTTAAATTTTAAAACTCCATTATAGGTTCTTCAAGGAAAAAACTCTTATATTGTACCTCCTAAAGTCTTTGGTTGTGTTTGCTTTGTTCATCAGAATGGTATAAGCAAATTAGATCCTAGAGCCTTGAAGTGTGTGTTTGTTGGTTACTCTACCACTCAAAAAGGATACAAGTGTTATCATCCTTCTAGGAAATACTGTGAGTATGGATGTTACCTTTCGGGAGTTTGAATCTTATTTTCCTTTCCAGTCACCTCTTCTGGGGGAGAAATATCAGATGGGAGAGGTGATGGATGACATTTCTTCCAAGGGGGAGATTCCTGTAGACATAAATAGTAAGAGAGAGCAACCACCCAAATCTCTAGGAAGATTGGATAGACCTGATTTTGAAAACCTACACACGGCGGACTAATACAGATACAACCATGGAGCATGAGACCTCTAATTAACCGTACTCTCCAATTTCAATCCCTGAAGATACAGAAGAACAAGAACTTGGCGAGTCTTCTTTAATTCCTATTGATTCTAATCCTAATCTTGATTTCAGTCCTTCTGACAATGATCTTGATATTTCTATTGCTCTTAGAAAATTAGTTAGAACATGCACTAAACATCCCATCTCCCATTTTATCTCCTATAATGCTTTGTCCCCTTCCTATAGAGCCTTTGTTTTGTCTGTTTCTATACCGTAGGATTGGCAAGAGGCATTACAGGACTCAAAATGGAAGGCTACAATGGTCGAGGAGATGAGAGCTCTGGCAAAAAACGAGACATGGGATCTTGTAACTCCACCAGGAAAGAAGCCAGTTGGATGTAAATGGGTGTTCACAGTTAAACATACGGCAGATGGTTCAATTGAGAGGTACAAGGCTAGATTGGTAGCCAGAGGATTCAGTCAGACCTATAGAGTTGATTATCAGGAAACATTTGCCCTTGTAGCCAAGATGAACACAATCAGAATTTTATTGTCTTGTGCAGTCAATCTTAACTGGGAGATACATCAATTTGATGTTAAAAATGCTTTTCTACATGGTGATTTGAAAGAAGAGTTGTATATGGAGATTCTTCCTGGATTTGATGATGACTGTAGATTTAATGTGGGAAAATATTTTTTCTGTATTTGATTCATCAATAGGGACACATATATATACACATACAAAATACTATAAACCTATTAGGAATCTAACCAAAATACTTAAACCTATTAGGATCTAACTCCTAATAGAGTTCTATTTACAGAGTTCTATTTACAACTAATCCTTAACACTCCCCCTCAAGTTGGATCATAGATATTAATCATGCCTAACTTGTTACAAAGATAGTCAACTCGGGGTCCATTTAGAGCTTTTGTAAAGATATCCCCTAACTGTTCACTTGTTTTAACGTGTCCTGTAGAGATAACACCCTATTGTATCTTTTCATGAATGAAATGACAATCAATCTAGATATGTTTTGTTCGTTCATGGAATACTGGATTTGATGCAATGTGAAGAGCAACTTGATTATCGCACCATAACTTTGCAGGCAAGGATGACTTGAAGCCAATTTCCTCTAACAACTGACGAATCCAAATTAATTCACAAGCAGATTGTGCCATAGCTCGCCAGCACTCGATCATGAGACAACATTTTGTTTCTTGCTCGTCCATGATATCAAGTTTCCACCTACAAAGACACAATATCCTGAAGTTGATCTTCTATCAACCTTCGAACCTGCCCAATCACCCTTCGACCTGCCCAAATCCGCATCTGAAAAACATTCAATGTTCAAATGCCCTATGATTACTGTTAAAGCAGCCACGACCTGGATTACCGTTTTAAGTAAGCACCAAAATCTGTCCGGTTAAAGCTTCCCAATGGATAACAGTAGGAGAAACATAAACCTGGTCAAGACGCTCACAGAGTAAGCAATATCTGGACGTGTTACGGATAAGAAATTTCCAATTGTCCACTAACCTTTCTATACATCTCAGGATCATCAAATAGCTCACCACCAATTGAAAGTTGGCATATTTGGAGTCATTGAGCACTTGCATTGGCTTAGCACCCAACTTTCCACGTTTCCTTCAGTAAGTCAAGGACCATACTTCCTTTGAGATAAAAAGATGCTCTCTTACACCTAGATACTTCAATACCAAAAATACTTCAACAATCCTAAGTCTTTTGTCTGGAACTGGGTCTTAGAGAAATGATTTGAGTGACTGTAATGCCGGCTGAATCACTCCCACTCCCTGTAATAACAATGTCATCAACATAAACCACAAGTAGAATCAAACCAGTCTTAGTACTTCTGAAAAATACAGAATGATCAGAAGTACTCATCTGCATGCCAAACTGATTTACCACATTGCAAAATCTACTAAACCAAGCTCGAGGACTCTGTTTTAGGCCATAAAGAGATTTTCGAAGTTTACATACTTTACCCGACTCCCCTGAGCAACAAAGTCTGGTGGTTGCTTCATGTAAACTTCCTCCTGAAGATTCCCATGAAGAAAGGCATTCTTAACGTCCAGCTGATGTAAAGGCCAGTCAAAAGTAGCTGCTAATGAAATAAATAAATGAACAGAAGACAATTTGGTAACAAGAGAAAGTATCAGAATAATCAAGCCATAGATCTGAGAATAGCCCTTTGCAACTAATCGAAATCGCAGCCTGAGACGAAGCAACAGTTCCCATCAGGATTCACTTTAACGGTGAACCCACTTAACCAAACCAATAGCTTTCCTTTACTGCTGTGAGAGGCACAAGATCCCAAGTACCATTAGTATCTAAGGCAAGCCATCTCCTCTTTTCATTGCCTGCACACCAACCAGGATGGGACAGAAGCTTGGACACAGTTTTAGGAATAGAGACAGAGTCTTAAGTTACTTACAAAACAAACGAGATGAAGGAAAAGGGATGATCATAACTAACAAAAGAGAAAAATAGGGTAGGATACACTTGCGTTTACTTTTCGCAAGAGCACATGGGAAGGTCAGGTCTGAATGGGGAAGTAGATGGTACAGGCTCACGGTTGAAGTGGAGAAGAACCGGATCTTCTGTTGAAACGGCAGGTGGAGGAAGTGACGTCAAGAGTTCCCTGGTCTCCTGGATAAAACCTGTTCAAAACTGAGGGCTGTAGATGTTGGTGCAGGAGCGGAATAGGAGGTTCAATGGGGAATAGAAGTTTAGGAAGGAACAAGACATTATAAGGAATATGCAGCCATTAAGCACAGAAGAAGGCATGCGATTAATCAAAACTGCGTAGAGACAGCATCAGCCCAAAAATGTTTAGGGACCTTTCATTTGGAATAAAAAGTGCCTAGCAACCTAAGAAGATGTCGATTCTTTCTTTCTTCAACCCCATTTTTGAGGAGTATCAACACAAGATGTTATGATGGGAGGAATACCATTTTTGTGAGATATGATCTGGAAGAATAGATAGGTATTCTGTAGCATTATCACTGTTTGGCAATATGGCCGAACAGAAGTATTAAATTGAGTTTTTAATTTAGCCACAAAAAGACAAAAAATAGAGAATAATCTCAGAACGAGTTTTCATTAAAAATAACCACAGTAACACGAGAATAATCATCCACGAAAGTTAACAAAAATACCGAAGCCAGTTTTAGAAATCAACAGGACATGGACCCCAAACATCAGAATGAATTAACTCAAAAGGGCATGGAAAACCCGTTTATGACTCGAGGAAACTAAAGGCAAACGATGATGTTTTGGCAATTACAAGATTTCACATTTTCTAAACTTGATAAAGACTGAACTGCGACACAACTTCTTTAAAGTAGACATGATGGATGACGCAAACAGACAATGAACTCAAGAGGAGATAGAGCACCAGCACAAGCCCAGAGATACATGAAACGTGTTCATCCAGAGATAAAGGCCACCAGATCAACGTCCTCTACCAAATAATCCGCTTCGTCAAAAGTCCTGAAACACACCAAATGTAGGATAAAATTTGACACAACCATTCAGCATACGAGTAATTTTATGCTAATAGATAATGATTAAACGAAAAACGAGGCAAACAAAAACAGAGGACACTGGAAAAGAGATGGCAATGGGATTGCAGTGCCAATACAACTTGACAGGAGATGTGGACCATCACTAGGAGTAACATGACGATTACAATTGTTTAGGTTCTTTAAGGAGAATTAAAGAGACTGGAGACTAGGGTTACCTGTCATGTGATCGGTGCAACCAGAATCAATGACCCACTCTGATGAGGTAGACATAAGACAGGAAGGAGGAGTACCTGAGTTGGCAACAGCAGCAATTGAGGAGTCAATAGACTTAGAGGAACGGTATCTAGAGAGCTCAGCATACTCTGCAGCAGAAATTGTTACATTGTTGTCAGAAGAAGTAACGGCATAATCTTGATGTGTCATATTTACCCTTGGTGGCTTATTTATCAGTTTCTTGCAAAATCGTTTAGTGTGACTAGGTTCATGGCAATAATGGCAGATAAGAATGCTTGTCTCCCGAGTGATTGGTCCATTACTACGGTTATTTCCTCCTCTTCTTCTCTGGTTTATTGGCTGTCTAAGGCTACCTGTTACGACTCACAGGCACTATTATCAGCAGAGGGGAACGGTGTATGAGAACCTTCTAGTACGTAGCAATCTGCAAAAGTCTTCCTGAAGAGAGTAACATCACTGCCTGAAAGAACTTGTGATTATGGCAGTGTTCAAAACTGGAGCAAAGACCTGCCAAGGAAAACTATCACAGCCATTTGTTTCGCTGCGTTTGTTGAACCTTAACATCTGGACTTAAAAGGCAAATAAAACATTAAGTTCCTCGTAAATTTTTAATTAAATTCCATGAAATAAGCTGTAAGGGGCATTATCTCGGCTGGTCAGCCCGAAAAAATCCTTTGCCAGACCTCATTAATACGAAGACAGATTACCTTTTCCCGAATACAAGGAATTCAAAGATATTCCATTAAATTCTTTAAACAAAATCACAATGATTGATTAATCCAAACCACTTCACTGTCAATAGGAATTGCGAATCAGTAGGAATAAACTTAGCAAATCTTCCCTAAGCCAACGTTGCCTAGTGTCATCGTTTGGTGGAATCATCAAATTAGATGATCATTTTCTTCCAACACTTCGCACATAAATTCGCATTGTTCTTACTCCAATCTAAATACATTAGTTCTTTCAATTTATGTTCTGTGATCTTTATTCATTGCCTGGGATCAATTCAGTAATAGTAGTTTTAGATCTGTAGGTGGAGGATCCATTATTAATTTAAAACTAAACGCCTACACAGCAAACGCAGCAACGCAGAAATAGACACCAAAAAAAAATAGTCTTTCAATGCAAACAGGAGCTAAAGGTAACCTGAAACGCTAAATTGACAGAACTGAGTACGCCGCTACCAAAACTTCGCTGGATCGCAAAAACAACCACCTGAGTAGACTGCTGACAGAAAAATGAAGCCAGAACACAATTTTCGATCGCCGGAAATAGCCGGACGTGCCGCCACGCGCCGGCGCGTGGTACTGTAGTAGAATCTTGTATCGGCGCATGAGGCCCACGCGCAGGGAATCCGGTGACCGGATTTTGGGGGATGACCGGTCGGCAGCTGGAGCAACTCCTGGAGTGGGCGGTGAGACAAAAAAGTGACCCTAGAATAGTCACCAACACTGACAGCCACCACGCGCAGGAAATCCGGTGACCAGATTTTGAGGGAACGCCGGAATTTTCTATGCAAACGGCAAAAAATCAAGTTTAAAGAGCCACAGGCTCTGATACCATGTAGATTTATTACCATTAGATTTAATGTAGGGAAAATATTTTTTCTGTATTTGATTCATCAATAGGGACACTATATTTATACACATTACAAAATACGTATAAACCTATTTAGGAATCTAACTCCTATATAGAGTTTCTTATTTACAACCTAATTCTTAACACAATTAAACAGAGGGACAAGTTTGCAAGCTGGAAGAAATCATATTATAAAGCTGAAACCAATCACCAGAGCATTTGTCGAAAGGTTTAGTTAAAGCTATGCTTTCTTTTGATTATATATTCAGAGCGAAGACTGGTTCATACTGTGTTCATTATAACATCATTGTAAGGTTAAGATCCACATCTGCTTATTGTTTATGTTGATTGATATAGTGATGACTGGAAATAATGAAGAAGAAATGACTCTACTTGAGGAAATTTGTTAGCTAGGGGAGTTTACATTAAGGGATTTGGGAAAGAGATATTTCCTTAGGATAGATGGAAGTTGCTTTAGGTCAGGAAAAAGGGGTTTTATTTCTCCAGAGAAAGTACATCCTTTGATCTCCTTTAAAGAAACTGTTGTTTATGTTGGGATTAAAAATCTGCAGAATCACCTATTGAAGTCAATTCATAAAGCTTTCAAAGCTAGAGTGGGAAGTCAGTTGATGCTTCGGCATGTATCAGAGATTGGCGGGAGATTTGATTCCTTGCCCTATACTAGACCACAGATATTGCCTATGTGTAAGTTTAGTAAGTCGTACATGCACGACCCTCGGGAGTCCCACTTAAGAAGAGTGCATTGGATTCTAAGATATTTAAAATCAGCTCCAGGTAGAGACTTTTATTTTTCTAAACATGGGGGCCATTTAACAATAAACAGCGATACAATGCGGTATTGGGCTAGTTCCCTTGATGACAGGAATATCAACCTCAGGTTATTGTGTTTTGTGTTGGAGGAACCTGGTTCACCTGGAGAAGCAAGACAGTTAGGCTGGCCTGTTGCAAGGCTCCCATGCTGCAGGAAGCTGAATTAATAGAGCTATGGCACAGGGGATTATCTGTTGAACTTCTATGGTATGCGCAATTATGGAATGAGTTTAAAGTTGGTTGAAAACAACAAATATATCTTTGATTTGTGATAGTAAAGGGCAGCCATCAGTTATGATGAACAATTCTAGTCCGGTTATGATTGAACTAAACACATTAGAGAAATTTGATCACTTTATAAAAGAGAAGATAGTTGAAGGTTTTATAAGTGTTTCTCCTATATAGCTTCAAAAAGAGCAACTAAGCTGAATGTTTTCACAAAAGGGTTTGCATAGGCAAGTTGTTTCATCCTTAGTTTTGCAAGTTAAGGCGATGAGTAATTATCTATGCATCAACTTGGGGGGAGTGTTTGAAATCTTTTGTGATTAAAGTTAAAATATTGTGTTTCCTAGGTTTAGGTTTATTCCTATTTAGATACTTTCCTTATTGAAATAATTTTATATAATATATTATATATAGTGGAGTAGAGGTTGAAATTATATATATATATATATAGTGGAGTAGAGGTTGAAAAATATAACACAATTGAAAGAAATAAAACATATTCTTTCCTTTAATTTCTACACTATTTTACATTTTATCTTAATTTGATTTCTTTATTCATTACAACTCTTAAAATCTGAGTTCTTTTTTTTTTCCCAAAATTTAGAAAATTAGGTTGGCCAAACCCGGAAATGGTAAGCTGTCCACATGGATTTAATAGCTATATTAAATGTGAATGAGAATAATTATGGGGCCAAGACAATGAGAGAAAACTGTTCGTTGTCAAATAAAAGTTGTATTTTTTTTCTTTCATTAATTAGCTGGTGACTTGTGCTATAACTAACGTGGTAAAGTTATGATGATGAATTAGTATTAGATGTTAAAAGATCTAACAAAGCTTGATCATGATGAATTTTTATTTTTAGCTGTAGCGATTTATTCATGTATGATAATGTTTAAGCAAGGTATAAACATCATCCACAAATAAAAAATTATAAAAGATTCTTCATGCTATCATTATTCCAAATAATTTATGATTCTTTTGTGGTATCTTAAGCCAATCCTTTATACTGGTTCAAAGTTTTTTGAGTTATATGATCTCAAAATCTGAAAGTTCTTATTTGTTTCTAAAAAATTATTGTGCTTTGTTTGCATACTGTTTTCTGAATGTTTCTAAATCGGTTGATCTTTCCTGTGACAGGCAAAGAACATTTATTCACAACTTCTGTATGATTCAGTGACTGCGCAATACAACGTGCTTAAATCTGCCATAAATGGCAAACGAGGGCTAGAGGCTTCAATTCCAACTGTCTCTTTGTCACAACCATGGAATTAATCAACCTTTTGCATGTTTAACTAGGTATTTTCTTATTTCCTAAAATTTATGAAATAAGTAGGGATCAGGATCTAATGTTTTTTATAGTCTTAAAAAATGAAAATGACTTAGCAGAATTATTTAAGTTGTGACAGGATCACTGTTGACAGATTCTGATAGAGTTACTGGTAAGAGGCTAACTGGAGGAAGGCACATTTTAAAGAGTTGATAACATCCTTCTAAATAGGGCACAAGTTTTGACAAGAGTTGGAAGAGATGCTGTAAGACTTTGTTGCTAGAAAACTTAGATGTTACAGATAATGTTAATGGTTCCTAATATACCAATGAGGACCACACACTTGCACCTCAATGTAAATATGTCACTTTTAGGTTGAACTCTGTGTTTATGTTAAAAATCTCAAACTTAATAATATGGCTTGCTTAGGTTAGGAGATACCTATCCGCTTGTCCGGATTGAAAGGTAGGATTATTTTCTTAATAACATTGAAAATTGGCTCATGGTATAATTTCATATCGTTACAAATTTAATTTGACATGTTTCAGGATATAGTATGTTATAGTTTTGCAACTGCTCAACTGATGGAGATCTGCCAGTCCTTCGACTTTGAGACGAGTGCACTACTACGGGCAAGTGTTTTATCTTGATGACATCGAGGATAAACTTTTGTAGAAGTTTGCAATCTTGCATCAAGCTTTCTCTCTATGTGCATTTGTTTTTGGAGCTGTACCCATCTTGATGGACAAGTTGAATTTGGAGGGGTGCAGATAACAAGTGGTTCTAGCAAGGCCGACGTTGGTCCTCTTCATGCAATTTTGTGTGCATTCACTCAAATTGTTATGTATCTGATCATATTTACGTTATATACACGGTTAATATGCCTTTTTTCTAAAGATGCAAGCTTTCAAGTCAATCTTGTTAACAAAATCTGCGCAACTATGTTTTTTTTTTTTTTTTTTTTTTTTTTTTTAAGATTGCAAGCTTTCAAGTCAATCTTTGTTAACAAATCTGCGCAACTATTGTTTTTTTTTTTTTTTTTTTTTTTTTTTTTTTTTTTTTTTTGTGAGCAAGGGGGGTGTTCAGAACTCTAATTTTGTGGGGAAAAGCTTAAAATCCCGAATAAATGTTCGGATGCCAGCAACTGTTTGAATATTGGTTGCTGGGTTTTCTCAGTAAGACTCCTTTCTTTGCTCTCCCAATTTAACTTTCTGTTGTTCTACAATTATTGCTTTTTGCTTTCTCTTTTGTAAACTGCTCTTTAATTATGGCTGATAATGCGATCTCTGGTAATGTCATTAGTTTGCAGCCATAAATCACAACTCAAATAAGGCGACTCTAGAGCTAGTTATAGCTTTATTGAGTAAACCATTAAAAATGCCCTCAAAGTTGCATTTTGTTACAATTACACCCCGGGCATGGTAATTTTTAGTTTTTGTAATAATTGTATCCATATTAAAATCCGACTCTAAAAAATAATAAATAACAAAAACAATGGGATACACTCTTATACATGGATAAAATTAACCCAACTCGGGTCAATTAAAAAAATTAACCGTTTTATGAGAAAAAAAAAAAAAAAAAAAAATCCAAACTCTCAAAGTCACCTCTCCTTTGCCTCTCCCGTTTTCTTCTTTGCCTCATCCTTGCTAAAAGTCTATCCACCCAAACAATAGCCAAGAAACAAAAATCACTTATTTGCCTCATCATTGCTAAAGTCCATCAACCAAACAATAGCCAAAGAATCAAAAGTCAAAGCCCAGAAAAACAGATCACCTCGCCTTTGCCTCTCCCGTTTTCTTCTTTGCCTCATCTTCGCTAAAGTCCACCGATCCACACAATAGCCAAAAAACAAAAAACGAAAATTAAAAGTCAAAGCCCAATAAAACAGAAATCATAGAGTAAACCCATATCGAAAATGAGTTTACAAAAAAAAAAAAAAAAAAAAAAAAAAATATCGAAAATGAGTTTACAAAAAAAAAAAAAAAAAAAAAAAAAAAAACTCAGCACCCTACCCACGACGGTAAGCAAAAAAAAAAAAAAAAAAAAAAAAAAAAACTCAGCACCTACCCACGACGGTAGCAAGGGGTTTTGACGTATGCGTTGATCATCTCCTCTTTGGCTGGTTTTGAGTTAGTTGGGATCTCCATGACGATAAGCCAGTGCTCATAGTCACAGCCATCCAAGAGTATCGGTTCCTTTGGTGGTCGGTTACTCTAGTTGGATGACGAATCATTCAGTGACGAGTAACCTGAGCTAGAAGTTTTGAAACGGGTAGAGACTTTCACATAGTCCGGAAAGATTTGGTTCAATGGTTTTTCCCAAGGAGAGAAAAAATGAATCGAGAACTATAAGAGAGTGAAGATGATGATGGGTCGGCAAATTGAAGAGAAGAGAGAAGCTTGGTGTGCAGGGGACAGTTTATATTGCGTGAACAGGGGAAAAATTTTTGCGTTAGGTTAAGTTTTAAAATGGTGGTTAGTTTTAAATCGAGGGCAAACCGTGGGATCCACACACAATATTATTTTAATCATTTTTAAATGACAGATTTCATTGGGGTTCAATTATTACATAAGTTACAATTAAGGTGCTGGGTTAACTTAAGAATACAGTGTAATTATAACAAAACACAAACTTAAGGGTATTTTTAATGGTTTACTCCAGTTTTATTTGATGAAGAATCCGACTTCTTGTTTCGCCCTGTTGATAAATTCAGTATCAGACAAAAAGATTTCATGGAACAGTTATGAAAGTGTTTATTCTAAAATCAGTGGGGTACTTGGATTTAGTTCCTATCAAATAGTAAACGGGTTTCAAACTACGTTGGCCTATAGGCTTGAACGGTCAATCTAAGGGTTCTTGTATATTCATTGTGTCATGCCTTTAAATGCTTTTTCCTATTCATACTAAAAGTATTTTTCCTAGGCGAGTAAAAGTTGTGTGAAAAAGAGACGAAGAGTAGACGCACTTCATAACTAATTATTAAATCAAAACATTAATGATAAATAGATATTAATTACACTGATAAATCATATACTAAAAGGTTAAATCAAATCACTGTGACTTTTTAAATATTTGGATAGTCTTAATATGTTGCTAGACAATGTATTTGACCAACAAATATTAATTAATTAATTTAATTTATATTTGTTGCCAATATATTTGGAACTTAGAAGGTCACACATATAAGAATGGATATGAAAAAGTGAAAACGAGAAATCGAATCGAGTATGACTTGATTACAAATTAGTTTTGAGACATTAAACGCAAAATTGTAATTTATATTTAATTACAATTTTACCTAAATTATTAAGTATTGACTTAATTGATTTATGTCTCAAATTTATTAAGATAAATTTTAGATTAAATAAACCTAATATTTTGTCTCAAATTTATTAGATAAATTTTAGATTAAATAAAACTAATATTTTAATTATGATTTTATTTTATTTAAAATTAATTTAAATAGAATAAATAGGCCACATATATATTTTAGTTATAATGTTATTTATTTAAAAAGGTTTAAATAAATTAATTATAATTTAATTTATTTATGACCTAGGGTTTTCATATATAAGGTTTAGATTTACAGTCATAATTTATTTATTTATGACCTAGGGTTTTCATATATAAGGTTTAAGATACAGTCTAACGAGTAGTTTTTGCTCATAGCCACAAAATTAAACATAAAGCATACGATCGCTAGCACCAGCATACACTCTAATCTCTCAATACTCTAAAAAAGTTTTAGAGTTTTTCGATTGTCCATTCGTGTAGATACTACTAGAGGCTGGACACTTGGACGACTTATAGTTTGCGACAACCTAGCCGTGTAGATCAAAGTTTTGAATAATCTGCAAAAGAGGTATTCTTCTAAACAATTTTATTGCTTTAGTCGTTTAAATGGATCTCTTGTTGGTAAAATTACATTTGTTATAATTTTCTTATTATGCTGCATATTATTGATATTGAAATCCAACAACCTTTGCATGGAGCTATGAAGACATGCTGGGTATAGACAAATCTATAGTAGAGCACAACATTCCTTTGTATCTTAGGGTTAAGCCAGTGAAACAGAAGTGAAGAAGGTTGAGACCAGAGTGCGTCGATAAGATTAAAGAGGTAATGACCAAATAGATTAATGTTGAATTTTTGGAGGTGGTTCATTATCCACATTAGCTTTCTAACATTGTGCCAGTTCTCCGAAAGGATGGAAGGGTTAGAATGTGCGTGGATTACATAGATTTGAATAAGGCATTGCCGCAGGATGACTTTCCACTCTCTCACATCGATGTCCTGATTAGCAGTGCAACTATGATGGGATGCTACTCAATCATGGACGAATTTGCAGGTTACAATCAGATTCTAATGGCATTGTTGGATAAAACCAAGACTGCTTTTGTTATAGAGTTGGGGACTTTTTATCATTGGCACTATAAAAAAAAAAGCGCTTTTGCGACCAACGCACATCGGTCGCAATATTGCGATGATTGAGAGGTTGAATATCCACCGACAGATTTGCAACCAAACAGCGACACATTTTGCGATGGATTTACGATTGATATAATATCTGTTGCTAATTCTAGTGCTAATAATTCTCTCCAGTTAGGTTTTCATTTTGGGAACCACATTGCGACTAATTTGAGACCGATTCTGTGACAGATTAGCAACCGTTGTCACAAAATTGCGCGCTGCTGTTTAGTGCAAAATTTAGCTTTCGTTCTATGACCGATTTGCGATCGACACTTCTGCGATCGATTGTATGGTCGCAAGTCGGTCACAATTTTTCTGACCATAAACGACATCACATGATTAAAAATTGCAACAACTTTTTAATGAATAGTCGATTGCAAAAAAATAGGGCTTTATAAGCACTTCTTCGCCTTGCGCAAGCGCAGCTCTCCTCCTTCCTTCCCCTTCTCCTCTCTGTCACGTCGTAGCCGTTCCCAACCCAGCCGCCTCCTCCTCCGCTCTCTTCCAATGCCGGTTGCCGGAGAAGCCCCTGTCACTGGAGATTCTTACAGAAGCTTCGTTCACGTTCGCTGGTCAGGTACGCCTCTTGCTGTCTTTTTTTGTTTGTTTTTTTTTTTTTGGTTTTTTTGTGGATTTCGTTTTTTATGTGAATGCATTTCATTCTTTGCAGTTATTATTGTTGTTTTTTTGGTCATTTAATTATATTAGTTCTATATTTTTAATATATTTAAGTTAAATTAGACCAATTTTTATGAGGTATTTTTTTCCAATATATAATTATAAATCATGCTGAATAATATTTTTCTTTTAATCAGCTAGACTAATTGATCAAATTTAGTTATTAGACATTATAATAATAATTTTAATATTTATTAAAAAATTTGATGGTCCATTCAGCAACCCAATATCATGGGTGAAGTGCACATGCAAATGAAAAGGATGAAAAATGGTTTCTTTCAATAGCTGACTTGTGAAATCACAGAGTGGAATTTGAAATTATATTAAGTAGTTGAAATATTTTGGTTTACTAATAATATTTTTTTGGTAAGATACGAAATATAAAATTTTCTAATCAAAGAAATGGACAATTAAGCTAATTATTAATAACTAAATTAGAAGCAAAGTCAAAATCTTATTATTACAAATTTCTATTTAAACATTTGAAAATTGTACAAATTGCATACGCGTCAAAAATTGGGCAATAAGAGATGAACATGCTCCGTTAATTGCCATATTAGAATTGTCATTACATGTTATTTTCAAAGGCTGTTCTTGTATTACCCAAAAATAGCAAAGTTACAAAATTTAATTGGATGTAATTAATTATGCAGAGCTGTTTTTATTCTTACTTAGCACCATGATTATTGTGGGTGGTTGTAATACATGGATTTTATTTTTATTTCTAATAATAATAATTTCTACTTAATAATTGATTTAAAAATTATTATTTTATTTTTTTGTTAAAATATGGAAGCTGGAGAGATAATTTATAAAAAAAATTTTTTTTTTTGATAAATTATATATTGCGTAAAATCTAGTAGCAAATTAAGTGTTATTTCTACCCTTTTACATTGAAGATTGAAGTCCATTTTATTATTATTTTATATAATAATTATTTAAATCAAATAAAATTATTTTATGCGACTAGTATTTATGTAGTATTTATATATAGTGCAATATTATTGTATATTTCTACCCTTTTTACATTTGAGCATTGAAGTCCATTTTATTATTATTTATATTAATAATTATTTTTTAAATCAAATAAAAATTATTTTATGCGACTAGTATTTAATGTATGTATTTATATATAGTTTGTTTCAATTAACAAATATGTTGCATTGGATTTGGTTCAATTAACATAGTTTGCATTGGATTATTGACTTTAGAAATTATCTAATATTTGTTTCAAATTTAAAATATAATCCGAAATATAAATGTGAAAAGTTAATTTAAGTTTTATTTTTAAAATTATTAAAGGAATATAATGGGTCTCTACTCTCTAGTAATTATGCAAGGACAAAAGATAAACCTGAAATATAGTAAAACAAAAATGACAAAATTTCGTTAATTTTAATTTGTAAAAAAAAAAAAAAAACTAATGACTGTAATTTATAACACTAGTTATAGTATTGAAATAATTGTAATTTATAAAAAAAAAATATGAGTGTGATTTAATAGTAATCAAAATTTATACTAATCAAATTTAAAAAACCAATTTCTATATTGTGTATGGAAATTAATTTTTTTAAAATTAGTTTACGTTGATTTGTGTTTTCATTTGATTGGAAATCACATAAATGATGCATTTGATTGCAGCGCTTTCAGTGTGTGATGTATTTTGAGTCACTGCCTTAATTTGTTTTTGTTTTTTACGAAAAGATTAAGAAAAAAAACCCGTGATTGACTCCATTTTCAATTTTCCTTTTAGGATAAAATGTACAAGCCTCGAATCGTTATGTTTGGGGACTAGGTTTTAACACCTACCACCCGACCCCAGATTATTAGACGGCGAATACCACATTCAGTGCCGGAGGCACCATTCTAAGCTACAAAATTGAATCTTATATGCTAAAGATATGAGTTTTTGTTTTTTTTTTTTTTTTTCCAGTCTCACAAGTCTAGCAAAGTCCATTATTTTTAACCTTAGGACTGACTTTGCGAAAAAATCCCTTACAAAAAACTGCAAGAATTTCCTCTCCTATAAAAATTTGACTAGGCCATAAAAACCATGTGAAACCAAGAGTATGACACTTCCAAAAGTGACCGAACCCCTCAACTAGTCCATAACGGTCCAATATAATCATCTCAAGGCTCAAAACAGTATAATACCCATAAACATCAATCCAATCCTAAATGAGGTATACAATCATCACCTTCGATATCATGGCAATCATATATTATCATAAGGAAATACTCTTAACTAATACACATCCAAATAACACACATTCACCTGTATACAAATAATATACCAAGCCACTTTACTCCAATTCCGTAATAATCAGAGAAAATTAATTTTCTAGACATAATGCTCATCAATAATAGGATCACGCATCTTTAATAGACACAACGTTGGGAAATTCCAGTTCTACACCTTAAAGATACTTACCTTTCAGAATTAATGTATACCATTCATATAAGCTGCTAAGATAAGATTCTTATACGACAAGTCCAAAAATTAAACTACATACTCCAAATACCATTCTTAATTTAACAGTCATAATATATCACATACGATACACAGAGCAATAATGTTAGAACTGCTCAAAAATTAGAGGATACTTGCTGCTTAATGCCTCTGAATAATGAGTGCTCATCTACCAGGCACCCCAAATCGGTCAAAACAAACCATAACCGCTCCGACAGAAATCGCGACGCGATGACTTAATAAATTTCACCATGCTGAACTCAATAAGTTCTCAACATCCTCCCAATGTCGCAATTGACAATACATAGATACCCGTCATCAAGCCTGTAAGGTACTAATCATGCAATAAGGTCAAGGAATATTGCACAATGGTAACCATATTACACATCCGTTAAATCATTAAAGATTTCTCATACTCACCGCTAATAAAATCATCAAATTTAAAAGCATGAAACGTAATTATTAAAACTACAAAGGCAACCAAAATTGATATATAACTTACTAAAAAAGCATTTAATACATAAAAATAGCCAAAATACACTAAAACACTTTATATCACTAATTAAAACATATAAAACTTATATAAAGTACGAATTAATTATCCACTAGTAATCATCTCCTATTATTAATCACACGAACAGCCAATGGTGACATCCCCAAGACTCCAGCAAAAAGCGAATCCTAGGAGGTGCAGAGAGCAGCAAAGCTCTAAAAGCTAGACTTCCTAGTGATGGCAGGGCTAGCCTAGATCGGTAGTGGGAAATGCGAGACAATAACAGGAAGTGAACTCGAATCATATAAAAATCGAAAAGTGAAAGAAAACATGGATCATTAGAGGGCCTTTTTGAGTTCCCGGATATGGCATTTAAGAGAGTTGGAAGAAACTCCAGGTAAGCTAGCAATACGCTATAGACTGACCAAGAAATCACATAAGATATCATGAGTTGACCTCCTGGAAAGATTGTCTCCAATTTACTTGTTGGACAAACGAAACTTCGCCGTGCGGGTCTTGCTTAATCTTGGATGGCCGGGATTTTGCTTGATCTGCACAAGACGGACAAATTACAAATCTCCGTGATCTAGAGACCTTCGGGCGTGACAAAGTTCCTGGTATCGAGCCGGACCCCTCCATTGGTAGACGTATGTTCGAGTGACGGAACCACAATACCAACAGAGGACGCCCCGAAACACAACAAAACGCGGGAAGCGGGTGGGCCTGTACATCCCGGACCTTGGTCAAACGATCGCTGAAGAGAGGGCGCAGGTCCATAGAAGCAACGCTGCCCCTAGCAACCCATCTAGGATGGCAAGGCTATGCAATGAGCACCAGCTTCAGTGGCAAATGCGGGACACAAAGAAAAGAATCGAACTCAATTCGAAAAGGGGGAACTAATATTAGAGGCGCCGTTGCTGGAATGGCTGGAGAGTTGCGCAAGAAAACTTCGGAGTTAAGCAGTGCTTCAGGCTTAAACGGACAAAATCCTAAACATGCCAAAGGACAGTGAACCCTCTAAGAAAGTATTTTACTCATTCTACACCTAGCGGCCGACAAAACCTGTGCGGATTTTGCTAAATTTATATGGGGGGATTTGGCTTAGATCAAACAGCCGAAACAAATTTCCTTGATGTGTCTCTAAGAAGAGTGCTACTGGCGTGCACCAATTAGAATGGAACAATAAAACTATCTCTGAACCACTTCACATATCTTTAAATTTGTTTTATTTTTAGGTTTTTGAATCGTATTTAGTATCGGGAAACTTATTGCAATGTATTGGGTTAAATTGATGAATTTTAATGTTAGAATATGATTACGTTATCCAGTTGGGACAATTCGGAAAATTATTTTTCCGACCCCTTATATACACATCTCCCATTCTGTTTATTCTGACTTCTCCATGAAAGTTGAATAAGCTCTGATTTCTCAGCATAATTAACCAAATCATATAATCATTATGAAGAACTCAATTCACAATACATTGGAAGCTTCACTTTATGATTTAAATACGCAAACATGGCTTCTGTATAATGGATGTACTGTACCTTGTATATCCGAATGATTGTCCTTGACCACTAAAATGGCAAAATGAAATGTACTTATGTTCTAATCATAAAGATTGTAGGCTCTACTCTCATTAGCATAATTCTAAAATTAATGCCTCTTGACTTCGTCCAACTTGAATAGCCTATAGCTCAATTTATGATTTTATTACTAAATAACTGATTCTGTCGGCAGGGCAGAAAAAAAATAGGCAAGCCAGGAAAAATGATAAATCCCCCTACCAGCGTATTTCCCGAAATTTTTGCTTATCTTTTGACCCCTAAATGACATAAACTAGGTCTTTGAAGCCCTCATGAAAATGTAATTCCCATATATATCTTAACCAATTCACTGGATTTGGGTATTTAGGAAAAAATTGAGTGCTCAAGGAACAAGAACATAAAGGGAATTAACTAAACATGGGTTGGATGTTGTTTAAATCAGGAGTATAGGGCTGCTTAGGATAACTGTGTTTGAGCTTATTTTCAGTTGATCTTTAGAGGTTTGAATCTAGACTGTCAAGTCTCTTCGATGACAAATATATGAAAAAATATAATCGTTTTTACCGCTTTCTTAAAGGAAATTGAAATTTTACTCACTTCTTGAGAAGACCCATACAAACTTCAGTATTATATACCCTAAAACCAGCAAAGTCAACGTTATATGAACAAATGCCGAAAATTTTCTTGATATTGTACTTTATATAACCAATATTAAGGAAATAAATATATAAATATATAATAAGATTTTGAACATAATTCCTCTTGAATTCCCTATTAGTATTAATAATAACAAAAAGAGGAATTGTTGGTAATTTATTAGCAGATGTAAGACTGCAGAAAATTTGAAATGCATGCGATGTTATTAAGTAATAGACCAGGTTTATTGGAAAATTTACTAGAACCTTTTGGAATAAGTAATAAAGGTCCTGTTTGTTAAAGCACATGCGACTATTGAATTTGTGGCTCTAACTTATTGCATTATGAATGGACAATAGTCCGGTATGATGCAGATTTGAGTATGTATTGTCACAATATTAAAGCTCCAATGATAATCATGTTAAGGGTATATATCAGCCATCTTTATAATAGGCGGACGCTGCTTCTTTGTGGTGTAAATGGGAAAGAAAAATAAACTGAAAGCAATCCAGGATGGGGTCGACTTTCATAGAGCCCACGACTTAGTGTGAGTAGAGGACAAAATACACCTGCCACGATTGTGTGGTGGGGGTGGCGCTAACATAGGCCACGATCAAATCTGCTATGTTAATTCTGTATTAGTACGAGCCTTAACTAAAGAATGAACATATTTGTATTTATAATCTTCTTATTGCTTTCAAAGTGTTTGAAATTAAATTAATGCGATTTCGGTATTTATATAATCTAGTAATTTAAAGCATTTGTGAGACTTGCCTTGGCTATTCTTGTTATTTTAATTGTTGGCTATTTAGCACTACTGAATTTTCCACTCAGCTCGTTGATTTTTATAAGTTTAGAATTTATTAAGAGTTATTATTATTTAAGGAAATAATATCTTATTATATTTTTGGTGTATGATGATTATATATTCCTTGAAAAGAATGTGTTTAATTATTTAAGGAAATAATATCTTATTATATTTTTGGTGTATGATGATTATATATTCCTTGAAAAGAATGTGTTTAGAATATTGTGATGGAACCTAAGTATATTAATGGATATTTAGAAGTACTTGTGGCATGTTGTGTTGAATTGGAGTTTTGGTGTTTAGAGAAAATTGGCATTGTGTATATTTTCTTTGTGTGGCAAGTTAATTTTTAGGGAAAATTCTTGCGAAATTTTCGTAGGAATTTCCTTAAATATCATTTTTTTTTTATTTTTAAAAAATGTTCATTACTTGCCTCCTTATGAAAATTTAACCACTTCTAATTTGTGATCTAGCTTTAATAAGTGACATAAGACGATGCTCCGGCACCGATTGTGGCATCTGCCGTGCTCGAAGGCACCGATTGTGGCATCTCGCCGTCTGGTTCTCCGGAATTACTCCGTGGGTGTTACATTTTTGTGGCATCAAGAGCATAGTTTATAGACGTTCGTAGATATATATTTGGTATGGGAGTTTATCCGATTTTTGAAGTAGATGAATATAAGTGATTTAAGTTAAATACCATGCCAATTAGTCTGTTTTGGGAATTTCTCTCCTGATTGCGAAATCTGCTGGTCCTGTGTAGGTATTTAGTGATGTCTCAACACCCTGGATGAGGAGGTGGACAGTTATGCCCCTCCAGAGGGTGCTATGTTAAGAGGGTGATATGCCAGCCGGTGGTGTCGCTGGTGGCATTCTGGGTTCCAATGCAAAGTGCGCCTCGGCTGTAGGGCAGGCTACTGCGGGGCCTAATCAGTGTGATTTGGTACAGCAGTTGGTAGCTGCATTGAGGTAGACTGCGGGAGCTGTTCCCCAGGCTCCAGTCGCACTAGCCCCTGTTTCAGTCCATTCCCCGGTAGAGAGATTGAGGAAGTATCGTGAGGAGGATTTTATGGGTCGGAGGGATGATGATCCTTCTGCAGCAGAATTCTGGGTCCGAGCTACAGAGAGGATATTGGACCAGATGCAATGTACTCCTCCAGATAGATTGATCTGTGTTGTTTCCTGGCTAAAGGAAGAGGCTCATCTATGGTGGGAGTCTATGGTTAAGACAGCGGTCTATGGTTAAGACAGCGAGAGCCAAGGATGTTACTTGGGATTTCTTTCTCTCTGAGTTTCAAGAGAAGTATGTGGGGTAGCTATACACGGATCAGAGGATAGCAGAGTTCGTTGAGCTTAGGCAGGGACGGATAACTGTCTCAAAATATGAGCGGGAGTTTCTATGGTTGAGTAGGTATGCTTCAAAGTTGGTCCCTATTGAGGTAGATAAGTGTAAGCGGTTCCGGAAGGGGTTACTGGATGAGTATAGGATGCACTTGACATCCCAGCCCCACAACACATTAGCTTGTTTGGTGAAGACTGCTTCAGAGCTTGAGATTATTCGGAATGAGAGACAGGCCAAAGGTCAGAGGACCCAGCGGAGCAGTCAGTATAAGAGATTGCAGAGTGCTAAGTCTGGACAGACTTCAGGGGTCCAATCTAGTAGCAAGAGATTTAGAGGCGGACCACAAATGGGGGTCAGACTGGTCCAAACAATTGTTCGGGGTATATTTATGAGATCAGCTCCTCCGGCTACATCTGTTGCTAATGGCGGAGGTGCTGCATGGCCAGGTCTACCAACTTGCATTCAGTGTGGCAGGTGACATGTTGGGGTGTGTTAGGGAGCTACGAGAGCTTGCTTTAGATGTGGATCCACTGAGCATATGATCAGGGATTGTCCTATGACCGTGACTCGTCCAGCTCACCAAGTTGGGAGGCAAGCTCCCTATGTTCAGAGAGGTAGAGGTAGCAGAGAGGCAGAGGTAGAGGCCGTAGTGAGGGCTATGGTACTAGGAGTCAGAGACTAGTTTTTGAGACTGTGGAGAGACTAGAGGCTAGAGCACAAGTGAGGGCTTGTGCCATTAGGACCAGGGAGCAGCGGGATGCGACGGATGTCATTGCAGGTACCTTCTCCATCTTTGACACTTTTATACTTGGTTTGATTGACCCGGGCTCCACACATTCATACGTATGCATACATGTGGGTAGACTGGGTAGTATGCATGATGATACATTAGAGCATAGCGTTGAGGTTATTAGCCCTTTGGGTCAGAGTGTTGTAGTTGATCGGGCGTATAGAGATTGCCCTTTAGTCATTCATGAGCATGTATTTTCGGGTGATTTGATAGAGTTGCCTTTTCGGGAGTACGATGTGATATTGGGTATGGATTGGCTGTCTAGACATGGGGTCATTGTTGATTGTCTCAGGATGTTAAGCGTGCTCACTTAACAGAAATCTCAGGATGGGTGACCTCCTGGGAGGTTTCCCATTTCACCTGCGGGACAAAACCGT
The DNA here is from genome assembly GCF_014843425.1 of Jatropha curcas. Next base: position 1,252,877 of record NW_023591682.1, on the reverse strand, counting down.
GTGGGTCTTGCCATCTTGAATGGGCGATTTGGCTTGATCCAAAGCGGACAATTCCTCTAGTGATTAGAGTTGGGTGTGACAATCACTTTCTTTCATTTTAACTTATGGGGCTCACATACACTTAGCAGAATTAGAAGCTGATCAAATTAGCAGAATCATAGGGCTATAAAAGCCAAACGAAATTAGAGGGCTATAAGCCCAAATAGAATCAAAGGGCTATAAAGCCAAACAGAATCAGATAGAGTGCGTTCGCTCATACAGAGAGCACCCATGTGCCAAGCATATGATCACCTTAATGCGAGCGTGATTAAACTGATCATTGAGTTAGGAATGAGCAATGACTTGAGTTTAGTTCTGGAGTTCGAGTAGTTATATAATCAGAGTGACATCATTATGCCGAGCATGCTCATAAACAGAATCATCTTAATCAGACATCTAACTCACACCAATTATAATAAGAGCCTGAAAACTTACTTTCTTTCTTTAAGTTACATGATTGCGTATAAACTTTACTTATTTAGATAGTACATAGCTTATACATGATTTATGTCAATTCAAAAGTCTTTGAAGCCTTTTAGCACTTGGGAAGTTCTATGTGCCTTAAATCTAAGCAATTATGATAAAATCCTCATTAAAATCCTCATATTCTAGCTTTATCGAAATCTCAATGTATGGTAAACAATAATACCATAAAAAATAAAATCCTCATATTCATACTTTATTCGAAATCTCATGTATGGTAACATATACTCATACATATCAAGTCATAAGTCTTAAGCATATATACATAAAGATATGGCAAAACTACAAGTCTTTGAAAACTACTTATAGGTCATGTAAATTAAACATAGCCAATATGGTTGGAAAGTCTCATAAAACATATCATAAACACTCATGAGCTTATAAATAGTAATTATATTTTATTAACACTTATTACATACAAGAATCATGCTTAATGACTTATGGAAACTCTCAATTCTCAAATGAGCCTTGAAAATTATATAACTTCCTTTATAGGTATAAAGATTCATATTTTATATGCATATAACATATTCCATCACCAATCAAAGTTACCTTCTTAAGGCTTGTAGCCAAAAAATTAATTTTCATGAAAAACACATGATTTGGAGAATTCATCTTTTCCTAAAAATCAAGAAGTCGAAAATAAAATCATACTTTCAAATAAATTCAACACTTTCAAGTATGAAATCTTAGTACTCATCTCTAAGAACTTTAAACAATCCCAATTCATAAATAGTTCTTTTAAAAATTTTCCCAAAATTTCTAATTTTTACTCATAGGAAAATACTCATTTCCAAAGATTCATTAAAAGCATTTTCTCCAAATTTAAACTTTACTTTCTTTTAATATTTTCCATTTTATATAAATTACTTCACTCAAATTCAAGTAAAATCATAAAGCATATAGAATTTCTCATATTTTTCAAATCGTATCATTCATGCGATTTTTTTCATATAAATCTTCCTTTTTACATGCAACTCAACTAAAGCCTTAATTATATCCTTAGAAGCATATTTATACACTAAACATGCAAAGTCTTATACAAATTTTCAAAGTTCATAAATTTCATGTCAAGGAGAAGTATAACATAAAAAGGGGCTTTCGTCATATGAGCCATACTTGTCTCATGTAATTCAACCAAAACGTCAATTATATACTTAGAAGCATAATTAAACTTTAAGCATGCATATACATGGGCAATTACTTAAAGATTTGACATTTTCAAATTATAGAAAGCTACAAATCGTAAATGTTATTTTTACCATAAAAGTTTCATAGTTCACGTTCAACTCATTCAAATCATTTATTATACTAAAAAAAATAGTTATACTTAAAGCATGCATATTCTCATTCAATTTTGGAGTCATAAGAAGATTTCCATTTCTTAAGATTTAGAAGAGATATCAATCCTAAATTCTCAACACATGCTAAGCATTCATACTAAGCATTCATATGGAAAGGACATTGTCACTTAATGACAAGGAATTCACAAGGCCACATTCCATCTATGGTACGGCCAAATGAACTTCCAATTCAAGGAGTGCCCTTTTTCAAGATTTAAATATGTCATAATCATATATAAGCCATAAATAGCATGACAGCGCATTTAATCCATATAAATTCATCTCACATTATCAAAATCCTAATTTTAAAGTCATAGAAAAAAATTTCTTAAATATTTAAGTAAGGTATGATTACCAACACATACCCATATGCTTATCATCATAACTAAAAGAGGTATTGTAAGTTAAAAAGCAAAACAAACCTCAAGTCCTTCCTAGGTTCGGCCATACAAAGGGCAAAGTGAAAGAAAGCATTTCTTATTGGTTTGAACATGCTAACACATTTAAATAAACCCCAATATATATAATCAATTTACCCAACTACATGATTTAAAGACAAAACCACCAATTTATCATGCTCAAGATCATAGGAAAAATTAGCAACATAAGCAATTCTTGCAAGATAAACTCCAAATACTTAAATAAATAACCAACAACAAATTGAGACAGGTGGTACTATTCACACACCGGTAAATCACTATTCACATATAATTAATTATTTAATTAATCATGAAAACATATAATTAATTATTTAATTAATCATGAAAAGTTTATACCTTAACTTAAATTAATTAGAACTAATAACATAAAATCTAATTAACTCCATCAATATTAATTATGCTCAATATCCTTCTCAGGTCCAAATAATATTTACCTCTTGTTCATGACCTGATCAAATAATACCATTTTAAGATTCGAAATTTTAGGGTATTACAAGGTTTCCAGCTTCTTTCGATTTGAATCAACTATTTGGATACCTAATCGAGAAATCAAAATATTGGTTTACATGAATGGCACTAATATCGATGCATGAGCATACTTATAATGCATGGCAATTATAAACAAAGCATTAAACGCATAATTGAAAAGCGTGTAATTCAGAGGGGAGCCCAACTCTAGCTCAGAGGGGAGCCCAACTCTAGCCTCATTTATCAAGGATTGTAAGTCCTGCGACACATTCCCCTAGATCCCGACCAGTCAGTTCGATCGGGGGCTCGCTACCTAGGTTGAAATCTATAGTTATGCCTTCGTACGTCGTTTGTATGAGGATCAGGCACATGAAGTTCTACCATCGATTAGGATGGTAGCGTTTTAAAGGTGCCACTCTTAGAGTGGGCATATAAGGTGCCGAACGGACCGAGCTTTAATTGAAAATTAGTTTTGTATTGTGCGCCGGATGGATCGGGCTTAAAGCATTTTGAGTGTTAGAAGGACCACCTTGACAGGCTGTAAAGTGTCAGATGTACTTGCTTAATTGACAAAGATTGAGTTTGAGTGATTATACCCTAGGTCAAGGGTTTTGAAAGTTGGGGGGCGCAAGTGTTCAGTTACGAAGCTCCACATTGATTAAATGACTAAGGAGGTCGAGTCTTTCTCCAATAAAGCAAAGGTAGGGCACAAGGAGCCAAATTAAGTCTTATAATATTATATTATATTATATTTAGCTTTGGTCTAAAGATGACCAAAGTTTAAGTGAAAGTCGAAATGATAAACTTTTGAGTACCAAGTCAGGCTTTGGTTTAACTAAGGAACAAGAGCAAAATCGGAATTTAGGGCCTTAGAATCTTTCACAAAGGGAGGAATAGAATCGTTGAAGCTTGAGAAGCACTCAATCAGGTAATAAGAGGTAGCAAAAATGAGGGTGGGAGTGCCTTATTTATATGCTGAGCCCGAGCTGGTCAGTACCGACATTGGTGAAGGTTGCTCGACAGGCCTCTAGTAGTATCGGCAAGCATGTGATCCGTGTCAGTGCTAGGGAGGTCGGTATTGATCAGGAAAAATTAATACCCCAACCTTTTGGCTTGTTTTTAGGATTTTCGAAATTTCGAGAGTCCGTTCAAGGCTCAAACGACTTCCGATCTAGCTTATTCTCACGCTGTTGGATCCGTAGCAGAATTTCCTAAAGTCTGGTGCTAAAATCATGGTCAACATTGCATATAAAGCCTCATCCATCCGGAAAAATCATCCAAATCATTTTTCAAACCAAGCCCGGTCCATCCGAAACCCAGGCCCGGTTCGTCTAGGACCTCATAAGCCCATTCTAAAGTGGCATCCTAAAAAAGCCTATAATCCTAACCAATGGTAGAACTTTGTGTGCCCTAATCCTTATACAAATGAGGTACAAAGGTATACCTACGGATTTTAGCCTAGGTAGCGGGCTCTCGAACAAACTGACTGGTCAGGATCTAGGGGAATGTGTCGCATGACCTAGAATCCTCGATAAATGAGGCTAGAGTCAAGCTCCCCTCCTAATTACATCCTTTCAATTATTTATGCTTTTAATGCTTAATGCTCTATATTTTTTTTATTGCCATGCATTAAAAGTAAGCTCATGTACTAATTACAGTCATCCATGCCAATACTTTGATTTCTTGATTAAAACCCAAATGATTGATTCAAATTGAAAGAAGCCAAAAACCTAGTCCCCGAACCTAATGATTCAATGCTAGTGCTTTTCTCCTAAAAGGCAAAACTAAAATTGAAGTCAATCACAAGGTTTTTTCCCTTAGTATTTTCCCTGAAACAAAAAAAAATTAAGGTGACGACTCTAAACACATCACACACCTGTCAAAGCGCTCCAAAGAGCTAATACGATACACTTAAGCACTAAACCAAGCCATAATCAATAAAAAGGAACCAATCAATAAAAAGGAACCATAAGGAGTTCCTACCAATTCCATGAAGAACCGACCAATAGGCCCGTCTGGTTAAATTTCGTCATTCGGATCTTTTCCATGGCGCTCGAGAGGGGACTCAAAGGTAACATTAGTTTGAACAGGGTATGCATGGTTAACAAATCTATACACTATTTATGGTATGCAAGGGGAATATTATAACTATGGCATAGTGTATAGGTTATGACAGGTCACTTAACCTGATACCACATAAGTATATGTCAAGATTACAAGAGTAGTGAGGATACCCTAATGAATTATGCAAGTCCCTTTCAGTATATTGATTTGGTAGAATATTCCAAATTACCAAGAGGTATCTATGTAAATAGTTGGGTAATACCTATGATAGTGATAGACAATTTACACAACATTATAATACTGGGGATATGTAGTTGCTTGTTATACCCATAGGAGGGTGGATCATAATGTTTCCATAATTATTAAATACATTATCCAATAGATTGTTAAACTAAGCTAGTACAATGGGGCATGCACAAGTAAATACCCTAAACTAGAAGGGCATATCCCCTATTTCTTTGATCAATTGGAATTTAAAATCCTTTCAAAAAAAAATTGGAATTTAAAATTGATTAAGTTAAGCTAGGGTTGTAAATGAGTTGAATCTTGCTAGGGTTGTAAATGAGTTGAATCTTGTGAAACTCGGACATGCCTGAACTTGAGCTTACTTGACCTCATTTACATGTTGAAAGGCTAACTTTAAACTCTGCTTGTTTGTAGTTGGTCTAATCTAGGAAAATACCCTCAACTTTTAGACTTATTGCATATTCACTCTAAAATGACCTTTATACTCCGGACACCCTAATTCTAAAATTTAGATATATTAGCACTCTAAAATTATATTCAGGATCATTTTAAAAAAAATATTAGAGTTAGAAGGGTGAATAAAATAATAATATAATTGGATCCACCTAATAACTTTAGTTAACTGACTTAAACGGACTCTTTTAATTACCTCCATGTCCCTAGCCTTTTCCTTTCTCAACTTCTTCTCTTTCTCTCTTTCTCCACCTTTAATAGATCAATCAATCTAACCTGGTTTGGCCACTGCTACTTCTGCTGCAAGAGGGTGTGATAAGCCACGGAGGTCCTCAAGGATGCCTATCCAAAACAGAAAATATTTGGGCTAAGCCTCTGCTTAAGTTTGTTGGTCTGCTGCAATATTATTTTATTTTATTTTTTTGTTTATTTGTTATTGAATAAGTCAATTTGCTCTCTGATTTTTGGAAGCAAAATCTAGCTAGTTTATCTAATAAGTGCCATTTATGGCCTTAAGTATGGCCTTAAGCATAGGATCAAGTTGTTACGCTCTTTTCCTATTTATTCTCTTGTATTTGCAGCAGAAAGGCATGAATGAAAAACACTGTTGTTGTTGTTCCCCTTTCCTATTTATTCTCAACTTTCAATTTCAAGCATAATTTGGCTTAATTTTACCTGGTGTTGTTCCCCTTTCTCTGCCATTCGTAAACTTCAATTCATCTCTTAGAAATTGACAATCTTTTATAAGTGTAACAGTAAAACGACTTTTTTGATTTAATTCAGTTCCGGCTATCGGAATGTCGACTAGACACCGTATTGGCTTAAAAAATGATTAAAATTTTTTTACATCTCAACAACAACACTCTCTTCGACTTCAGCGAAAACACTTTCTTTCCTCCTTTTCTTTCTCCTTCATCTTTTGTCTTCTCTCCCAGTTTGCAACTTCAACATTTTCACCCCCTCACAACCAATCAAAACACAATTAATAAAATAAAAAAAATCCAATTAACCAACCACCACCAATACCGCCCTCCAATCTAACCATCATCATCAAAAAAAAAAAAAAAAAAAAAAAAAAAAAAAAAAAAAAATTATGGGCTTAAACAGAATTGAAACGTATTACTTCATTCATTCCATAATTTTTGTCCTACTCAGTTGGTACATAAATAAAGCAAATACCTTTTGGTGAAAAATCTCCAGGCATCAATTTATAGATGAACACTTAATCTTCTAATTTTTGGCTCTCTGGCTTTTTATATCTGGTAAACATGGGAGAAATAGGTTGGATTGGTATGTTCTTGAGGGTTTTGTCGAAGGTGATTAAGATATTTGGAGAAATAGAACACAATGGTGACAGGCTCTAAAGGAGGGAATCAAGAGACCTGTTGATATTGTTCCACCAATGAAGGAAAACGACGACAATGGAGATGAAAAGGTTGGTGAGAATGCAATCAGATTTTGAAAAGCACCTTATTCTTTGTCATCATTAGCAATTTATAGAGTTTTGGAACAATCAACGTCTCATTTTCCAATTGAATCCTTTCCGTTTCTTCTAGAAAATTCCTTAACCGACCAATAGCAAGCAAAAACAAGACAAGTTCAGATTTGGGTTTGTTTTGCAAAAACAAGCATTTGAGCTACAGCTACAGAACCAGAGTCACAGATGAACACCATCTGAGAATTGGGACTAAGATTTAACTTGAAATGTAGATTGGACGAGAAACAGAAATTACCACCAACGAATACTCTGAAAACACACCTGATTGTTTCTAGTTTGCTGACAGATCTTGGAAAACCACAGAACATATTAGCAGAAACAGCTATGTCATCATCTTAGGATAGGAAGTTGTCAAGATCTGGAAAATAGATTCACATATGTAAGAACTCAAAGAATGAATATGATTATAATCGATGCGGAAGGTATTCTCTTGACACTTTACGTTCCATTGATTTCGTTTTAAGGCTTCCTGCAAAAAGGCTTCCTGCAAACAGATTATACCAATTACCACAGCAGTTAGAGATAATGGTGGGAAGTATTCATATCAGGAAAACCACGTAAAAATATGAATGATATAAATAACTAATATAAATAATGTACAGAATTCTGCCAAAATTAATGATAATGAATCAGCAGGCAAAGAAACCAATGAATTATTTTTTATGTGTTGTTGAGATTTGAAAATTTTTGTAAGATACTCATTAGCTACTCGACAAATTTTGGAGGAAATTTTAATTTCATATTAGTTTATTTTATACTTATCCTACAAGTAAGATTAAGATAGGCAGCAAGCATGTATTGCTTCTAAGCTTGGAAAGTTAAGCATTAGAATGGTTAAAATTAACTTATGGTTGAGGTATGGCACTGTCTTAAGGCCATCCACTTTGCAGGCACTTATTCTATGGTAGAAACTCTCAATATACAAGAGTTTGCTGCAATCAAAATGAAAATCTGCCATTTATTGAGGGTTTCATTTACAGAACCTGGGAATTGACAGCGTGTATTATTGTTGTCACCTCTGCCATTCTATAACATGTATCCCAAAAAGGAAAATAGAAAGAAAGCCCGACTAAAGTCGCACAATTCCAGTAGGTACACGTTGAGTTTGCTTGAAAGCTATTTTGATAGGTGTTAGCTAGAATAAAATTTAACAAAAAAAAAAAAAAGAAAGAAAAAAAAAAAAAGGAAGATATAAGTGCAACATTATGTCATAAGGGGATCACCTCATCTTTGGGGATCACCTCATCTTTGGTTAGCCTGGGATTGTACAGCATTTCCTCTCCAACAGTACTAACCTGTGCGTCACACAAAGGTTAGCATGATCAGCTGGACAAATGAGATATATAACAGAGGTAAGATGGCTCCATACAGTGAATCCCTTGTAATCATGAGCAGGATAGATCAAAGTATCCTTGGGCAAGGTGAATATCTGATTCCAACAAAAATACAGCCAGGTTAACTCATGTTTCATTATCTGTACACTTACTAGTTTATTCATTTCATGTCCTTGCCTGTGAATGCACTGACTGATAAAGTTGATGTGAACTTCCGCCCTGTAAGTAAATATTAATAAGGTCAGAAACACGTTGATATCTTCTACCACAATGTACCCTTAAGATGTACCCTTAAGAAAAATCGAGTGCTCAGTAACATTCCAAAATATAAGTTAGCAAACCTGAAAATCAGTTCTCCCACATCCCCGTATTAGTAAAGCGTCCCCAGTAAAAGCCATCTTTGGTTGTGGCTGATCAGGCCCATCTCCAGTAAGATAAGTAATGTATGCCCAGGGGTAGCTCGAACCTGTCAAAATAAAATAACAAATGATTGGGTCCAGTAATGGGTGGATAGATAGAGGCAAAAAGATGAAATGAACAAAAATCAATGTGCAAAAACAGTGAAAAGATAATAAATGCATTGGTTGCTCTTGCTTCTCTTGTACATATTATATTTGGTATATGCATTGCAATGACAATAATGCATTACCATTCTACCATGTATCGTCATGAACGATGGCTTGGCTTGGCAGGTTATCACTGAATCTCAGACACAATTCATATCATGTGCAGAGCACTTTTTCATTAGAGGGAATGCATTTTGCATCTTTCTAGTACTATTTTTCTGTACCCACTTTAATACTATTTTCTCTTGATGTCATCAAAGTAATACTCTTTTCCTCTAATATTATTTCTCTGTACTATTCTACAAATAACCTTCAACTTTAAAAAAGAAAAAGGGAAAAAAAAGGTTAGAAAAAAACTTTTAACAACTTAGTAAGTCCATTTATGAATTTGCTTAGTAAGTGCAGCCTCCAGCAATCAAAAACACACAGACCAACTAAAGATTGACTCTACCAGATAGTTTTGACTCTGTTTCTAGGTATAATGTTAAGAGGTTCTTTGGCAAAAGGTATAATAACTCACATAATAATAACTTCACATCTAAATTTAAAAAAATAAAAGAAAGAAGGGGAAAAACCTAAAGCCCTATGAACATTTTAAAATTGTTAGAAATTTAACAAAGCAATATGCCACTATCATTGCGATTATTGAAACGTCTAAAATGTCGTAACACCGAATTTGGGACCAACTTTAATTACTCAAATATATCTTTGCTCTGTGTTTTATGTATAACCTGCTTTATGATTAAAAGAACACTAATGCTTACTAAGAATAGTACTGGACCGGCATCCTAAGTTGCAAAACAAAATTAGAACCTTCTTGAAAATGTGAACCTATAAATTTAGAGTCATCACCCCAATGACATAGTCAAAACAAGATTGTGACGTAGAATCCTTACAACATTATGAAAAAATTAAGTCAAATACTTCTCAAAAGGAAGACTATCAATAGTAATAATTAGACATTTTAGATCAAATTATTGGTGCCAAATCATATAAGTCACTTTGTAATGGAATTTGCATATACATATGCCAATATGCATATACATATGCCAATACAGCAGGCTGGATTTAGAAAACTTCAGTGGACCTACCAGAGATGAGAAATTCACATTGGGTCCTATATCACTATTTTAAATGTTGTCCTACACTTAAAAAGGATATTGTGGACCTGATTCCTCTCCTTCTTGTTTGTGCCCAATGGTATTGTTTTTATCTTTTGCCAAATTGTCAATTCTTTTTAGATCTATCAGACATAAGCCAAGCTATATATTGATTCTACAATCTACAACGAAATAATACCACATTCAGCTACCTAATTTTTCCTTTTTTAGATTTCAGTATGACTATTCACTGCCAATTTGTTGGCTGCTCCTCTTCTTAATTTGAAACCTTCATGCTTCATCTCATAAATTGGAGAACAGGATTTCAAATGGACTACTTAGAGGATAAAGACTGTACTTTGAGAAGCCAAGTGTTCTATAAAGTGAAAAATTACTATTACTAAGGTTGTAACAATATTCTATGTGCTCATCTGAGGGGTATCTTGTATCTTTGGAAGAGTTTTCTTCTCTCCTTTGAATATTGTTTTGTGGCATCAAGATCAATGTGTGATAATCAAATCAATAATCATAAGGTTAAGCATGGAAGTTTAAAGCTAGCTATTCTTAAAACAGAACACAAAACCCAATAGGAGCACGGATAAAATAATAGAGGTTGCATACACAGCTGAGTTTCGTGTTTATCATGAATCAAAGAATGAAGTATTGGAAGCTATTTGGATGATTTTTTAGTGCTCATAAACTTGGTGACTTCAAGGAAATAATGTAGTTTATAAATTTGCTTTGGTTGCTGGGATCAGAAAAGATTGACTTGCATCTTCTTTAACTCCAGCTTTAATCCTAGATTATGAAAATTTCATATTTTCTTAGTATTTTTTTTTTTTTTTTTTTTTTTTGGTAAGAAATATCAAGAGTTGGTTGCTTCATCTAACTTCCAAGGAACCCCTTTCCTTTGCTGCTAAAATTATTTGCCACAAACGACTGTTGAACCTTAATCTAACAACAATCTTTATCGGCAGAATAAAGATAACACTACAATCTGTATAGCCTAATGTTCTGCACACTTCTTTTTTCTCTTAAAACAAGTTACAAATATCCAAATTTTGCCAAAAACCCACTTCTTTTAAGTTGGAAGGCAATGTTAAAATTTGCTTCTTATTTCAGCGTACATATTCAGATTTAAAATATCCAGGATAGGCTGACAGAATTGAGAATCTGAAGATTTTAGGATATTTGAGATGATTCGGCCTTTCTTCAATTACTTTGCACAAAAAAGCTACATTACAAAAGCTAATAACATGAATGGTACCTCCAGAAACAAATCGCCGCTCCAAGAAACAAGAATCGCCCGAATTTGTATTTATCACCAGCTGAATGAAGAAGATCAGCTTTTGAATTTGCTAGCTTTGAAATAATAGATTTCACGCCAGGAAGCTTTGTCTGCAAATGAGGCAAAAAACTGAGTTGAAACATTTGCGTTTATTAAATGTAATTGCAAATTAAATGCAGCCAAACTTTATCAAAATCCATTCCCGTCAACATGATCAGCCATGCACATGAGTATTTATAGCATAAATTAGGGGCCTTTCTACCCTAACTTTTTACAAGGAGAGGTCTCTGTCCACTGTTTTATTCAAGCTGGATCAATTCAACTGCACAGAAAAAAGGTTATCACATATATATATATAATCTATATATATATATAATATTAATATATATATATATATATATATAATTAGATCACAAGAATAAAGAAAAATTGATGATAAAAAAAAGAAAAAAAGAAAACCAGAGCAGGTTGATAGGGTGAGCAACATCAGCCAGCAAATAGGTATAAGTAGAGGACTCCTTCTCGAAAAGCTGGCGAAACAAGAGATTGCTTGAGAGCCCAGAAGACGACGCCGCATAATTGCTCATTTCGCAGAATCTGCGCACTGCGTATTGCGACTTTGAAAAGGATGATGGCGTCGAAAGAGAAAGTCGAAGCATATTTAAACGAAGCATTGTTGTTATGATATTCAATTTGGCGGTGAAATCGGGCAGCACTTAGCTAAATTGTGCTTTGTTTCTTGCTATTATTGAAAGTGATTCCAATGTTGAACCTATCGCCGCCGTGCCTCCACTCTTTTATCTTGCTCTTAAGGACAAGACAAAGACGTTCAGGCAACTTCAAAAGCAATTTATTTTGATTAAATTGGCTTGAAGTTCTCAGCAGATTATATGTGCAAAGTTCTCAGCAGATTAATGTGCAAAAAACAATATTGACACTGAAAAATTTTTTCTCACTAAATGAGATTAAATTTAAAAATTTTAAAGCCTTATATATTTATCTAAAAAATATTTTTAAAAAAATTAAATTCTCAAATGTCTAATTATTTTAACATTCTAATTATCTTAACATTAGACATTTGAGAATATAATTTAATACCATAAAAATTAAATTTAATACCATATAAAATGCCATATTTACTTAATTTAATACCACCATGACATGGTTGGTAATCTGATAAATATCTAGCTATATATCACAGCACATAAATTAACCAAATATTTAATAAATACTGGGTATATTTATTATGATCCTATAACACACCATAGGATATAAACTCGATATATTCAAGTTATACGCAGCATATACCTCATAAGTATACTGACTATAGTTATAACTTCAGAAAGCTATACTTTTAAATATTGCCCTTACTATGATTGAAGTATGCAATGAAGCTCTATGGGTATGATACATACTAAGTATGGTCACTATTCTTCATAATGGTCCAACAGATTCCAGATATAAGGGATACTTTTCCTAATTAATTGGGGGGCTATAATCGTAGTATACAGTGATCATATACTAGGTCCTTGACTGGACCTAGTTAAGGTTGATATGTCTATAATTTGGAGTCATTGAGAGCTAAACTAACTGAAAGTTGGTACCCAAATAATTAGCACTCATATTGGTGACATAAAAAAGACTACCAGTCTGGTTGAGTGTGATAAGCATATCCACAGGCATATGGAATTTTTAGTTGGTACTCCTATGTGTGGTACTAGGTCTGGAATATTCCTAAATGATCATTAAATACAATACACGTATACATTAAGATGGTTAATCTTATCCATCTGGAATATTCATTAGTTAATCATGAGATAGGAATGAAGTTTATTGTATGCATATGCATAGGAATAACCATATTGATAAGTACCACTGGTTAAGGAATAAAATAGATTGTGCTATTAATTGATATTGTGGTTAATAGTAGTGACTCATATCAGCTGGCATAGATGATTATTAAGACTATTGTACCAATACATATTGCTCTGTATCATGTATGAATTAAATGCATTGTTTCCACCTATATAGTGTCGAATGCATATCCAGTGAAATATAGCCACATCAATTCCATTACTAGGATGGAATTGGGGCAAATTTAATCAAGGTTAGCAGATATTCATTTGCCCATATCCATGACATTTGGGAGTTATCACTTGATCCATCATGTTCAATGATGTGTCCAAGGTACCTATATATAGATATTAATAAGGGTCAAATCCAATGATGCCCCATAAATGACATATGCATTTACATTAGAATGATTTACTAGATATAACCTAGCTAAACACTTAGTTGGTCAAAACTGATCTCTTCTAATAGCTAAGATGGACACACATATGGTATCAAGTTAGGCATATATTAGCATAATTAATACAACCACTTAGGAACATGATGCTTGCATCTATAATACTTAATCGTCTATAATACTAATCGTACGAGAATGACCCCAAGCATGTTATATGACTAAACCATATCCACAGTTGTATTCTGATAGTGTTACTTACAATCTGATGCATCGCAAACTTCGATACAAAATCTAAATCAAGATTTGTCCTTATATTGATAAGCACGAACATAATGCAGGGAATATTAATCTATAAAATTTTGTATCATGATCTGAATTACAATGAGCCTTATAAGCAGAATACTTATATATTTTGAGGAGTAAGGGATGTATATTTGCCCCTAGACATCATTGGTATATATTTATGATCATTAAATTGGACTTGATAATAACTTGGTATACTGGATGATAAAAATATTGACTATAGCTATAATTTAATTTTAGAAAGGTATAATTTAGATAGAAATGACATTGATCAACTACTTCAATGGTCAATGATCATACATGACAAATCAAACACGTAGATACTAGGACAATCTGGATTGTCCCATAATAGGTCACTACCCCATTATTAACCGGCCAATAAGTATTATCAGCCCTATCTTATTAGGATGATCATTCATATAATCAACCCAACTAATATGCGTACCCAACCGTTACGATATGAAATAGTATGATACACATAGCCATTACACTTATGGTACCTGGATATATCAATACTGGTTGAGCTCAGCAGAATCACTGGTGATATCATACTTATAGGTATATTCTAGGTATACCTATCCTAGATGGTGTTTAATTATCATACTGAGATATATTGTGTAATTGTTGGTATATGGAGACTTTGGGATACCCTTTTTTTTAACTTAGCTTGATGTATATGGGTTATTATATCCAATTATCTATGAATAAATTAGATAAGAATGAATCTTATTATCTAAGGGTATCTATATACCAATTAGTCGTATGACCCGTATGGTTGGTGACATAATTATCATATCCAACCAATTGGATATAATAACCCGTATTTCAATGTCCCATGGGCCAGGTGGAAGTTATGATATTAGCCTGAAAAATTTTCTATGGCTATGATAAATCTACACCCATGCATCAATATATTTGGGTATGAATAGCCTGGATGGTCATAATATTTTCAACATTACATTAGGGTATGCTGAACATTAGCCCATGGTATCTATCTTATCTGTTAGGTATGATTGTATACCCTTATGGATGGTGCCAGATATTAACTAATTATCCCTACTCATTCTATTGATATCTATACACATTATACGACCTACCCAAAACTGGTTGAGTCAACATTGGATCCTCTGTAAGCATATCCTACCCTCATTTACAATCTGGATTTTTACAATCTGGATTAGAAACACATTGGCTAGTATTAGCCATGTGGATTTTACATGAGTCACTAAACTATCATATTTTAAAATTTTGATAGTTAAAAGTATACTGGCCAAAATATGACCTCGAAAAGAAGTAAAGAAGAAGGACAAAATATAAGAGAAAGCACCAAATGGATAACTCAACTACTATGTATCAATTTCTTTAGCACTTTACCTGGTATAGCCTTGTAAAAACTTCTTTGAAGATCCTCTTTGTGCTTGGAAAGATAAGCATCTCCACCCATATAAGCAAGAACCAAGCATGGATAAACAACTCCTGTAAATGCAATCTATTTCAAGAAGGAATCAATAATTCAACAATCACATTTCTTCATAATCGATTCAATAATCACATTTCTTCATAATCGATTCAATGGCTTAAAACATCATAAATTGAAGTAGGCTAGGAAAATAGATATCATGAGAGGAAGTTGTGAGAAATGACCAAGATTAATAAGAAGGGAAGATGAGATTAGGGATTTGGTGAGTGCATACAAGTTATTATCAAGAAGGAACAAGATGGAGAAGAAAGAAGGGGAGCGATGAAATTAGGGATTTTAGACTAAATCAAAACAGTGCGTTTTGTTGTAAAAAACAAGGGAGTTTTGATCATATCCAGGGGCTTAGTTTTGGTTTAGTTTGGCGGGGAAATCGAAAATTTTAATTTAAGCATTGAAAATAAAATTTAAATTCTTCTAACTTATTTTGAATTTTTTAAAATATGATGAATAATTATTATTAGAGTCTTTTAGTTAAATAAAATGAAATTAAAATAAAATTTTTTAAATATATTATTTTTTTATGATTTTCACGTATTTGGATTATTTATATATTATTATATTTTAAAATTTTTTATAATTCTAATTTTAATAAAAAAATAGAAGTATAAAATTATAAATTTGACTAATATATCAAATACGAATTCCTTTTTTAGTCTAATAAATTTTTTGAAAAAAAGTAAACTATAGAAGTTTGAATTAATGAAAAAATGATTATTTAGACATATTTCGTTCTTTTTATTCAATATTTTATTCTATTATTTTGAATTTCATTTAATTTTTTATGATTTAATTATATGTAATTTTTTAAAAATACTTTTTAAAAATTACATATAAAATAATTAGACATTTGAGAATTTAATTTTTTTTAAAATATCTTTTAAATAAATACATAAGGCTTTAAAATTTTTAAATTTAATCTCATTTAGTGAGAAAAAATTTTTCAGTGTCAATATTATTTTTTGCACATTAATCTGCTGATAACTTCAAGCAATTTAATACAAATAAATTGCTTGAAGTTGGCTTGAACGTTTTTGTCTTTGTCCCTTAAAGAAGATAAAAGAGTGGAGGCACGGGCGATAGGTTCAACATCGAATCACTTTCAATAATAGCACAATTTAGCGAAGTGCTGCCCGATTTCACCGCCAAATTGAATATCATAACAACAATGCTTCGTTTAAATATGCTTCGACTTTCTCTTTCGACGCCATCATCCTTTTCAATCATTCCTTTTCAAAGTCGCAATACGCAGTGCCAGATTCTGCGCGCAATGAGCAATTATGCTGGCGTCGGTTTCGCTTCTGGGGACCTTTCTCAAGCAAGCTCTTGTTTTTCGCCAGCTTTTGTCGAGAAGGAGTCCTCTACTATACCTATGTTGCTCGCTGATGTTGCTCACCCTTGATCCAACCTCACTGGTTCTCTTTTTTTCGTTTTCTTTTATCATCAATTTTTCTTTAATTCTTGTGATCTAATATATATTATATATATATATAATATATATGTGTGTGTGTGTGTGTGTGTGTGTGTGTGTGTGATAACCTTTTCTGTGCAGTTGATTGATCCAGTTGATAAAACAGTAGACAGAGACCTCACCCTTGTAAAAGAGTTAGGGTTAAAGCTAATTTATGCTATAAATGCTCATGTGCATGCTGATCATGTGACAGGAACTGGATTGATAAAGGTTTGGCTGCATTTAATTTGCAAATTACATTTATAAACGCAAATGTTTCATCAGTTTTTATGCTCAATTTGTAGACAAAGCTTCTTGACGTGAAATCTATTATTGCAAAAGCTAGCAATTCAAAAGCTGATCTTCTCATTCAAGCTGGTGATAAAATACATTACGGCGATTTGTTTCTGGAGGTACCATTCATTTTACTAGCTTTTGTAATGTAGCTTTTTTGTGCAAAGTAATCGAAGAAAGGCCGAATCATCTCAAATATCCTAAAATCTTCAGATTCTTAATTCTGTCAGCCTATCCTGGATATTTTAAATCTGCATATGTATGCTGAAATAAAAGGCAAATTTTAACATTGCCTTCCAACTTAAAAGATGTGGGTATTTGGCAAAATTTGGATATTTGTAACTTGTTTTAAGAGAAAAAAGAAGTGTGCAGAACATTAGGCTATAAAGATTGTAGTGTTATCTTGGCTATACAGATTGTAGTGTTATCTTTATTCTGCCGATAAAGATTGTTGTTAGATTAAGGTTCAACAGTCGTTTGTGGCAAATAATTTTAGCAGCAAAGGAAAGGGGTTCCTTGGAAGTTAGATGAAGCAACCAACTCTTGATATTTCTTACCAAAAAAAAAAAAAAAAAAAAAATATGAAATTATATGAAATTTCATAATCTAGGATTAATAGCTGGAGTTAAAGAAGATGCAAGTCAATCTTTTCTGATCCCAGCAACCAAAGCAAATTTATAAACTACATTATCACGAAGTTTATGAGCACTAAAAAATAATCATCCAAATAGCTTCCAATACTTCATTCTTTGATTCATGATAAACACGAAACTCAGCTGTGTATGCAAGGATTGTTTTGAGAAGTATTTGACTTAATTTTTTCATAATGTTGTAAGGATTCTACGTCACAATCTTGTTTTGAATATGTCATTGGGGTGATGGCTCCAAATTTATAGGTTCACATTTTCAAGAAGGTTCTAATTTTGTTTTGCAACTTAGGATGCCGGTCCAGTACTATTCTTAGTAAGCATTATCTTTAATCATAAAAGAATCATAAAGCAGGTTATACATAAAACACAAAGAGCAAAGAGATATTTGAGTAATTAAAGTTGGTCCCAAAATTGGTGTTAGAATTCTAGACGCTTTCAATAATCGAAATGCATAGTGGCATATTGCTTTTTAAATTTCTACAATTTTAATGTTCATGGGCTTAGTTTTTCCCTCCTTTCTTATATTTTAAATGTGAGTTATTATACCTTTTGCCAAAGAACCTCTTAACATTATACCTAGAAACAGAGTCAAAACTATCTGGTAGAGTCAATCTTTAGTTGGTCTGTGTGTTTTTGATTGCTGGAGGCTGCACTTACTAAGCACAATTCATAAATGGAAGTGTTAATAACCTTTTTCCCTTTTTCTTTTTTAAAGTTTGAAGCGTTAATTTGTTAGAATAGTACAGAGAATAATATTAGAGAAAAAATAGTATTACTTGATGACATCAAGAGAACAATAGTATTAAAGTGAGTACCAGAAACATAGTAAACTTAGAAAGATTGCAAAAGCATTCCCGTCTAACGAAAAAGTGCTTCTGCACATGATATTGAATGTGTCTGATATCGAGTTGATAACCTGCGAAAGCCATCGTCAGTGTGTGACGATACATGATAGATGGTAATTGCATTTATTGTCATGTTGCAAATGCATATACCAAATATAATATGTACAAGAGTAGCAGAGCAGCAACCAATGCATTTATTATCTTTTCACTGTTTTTGCACATTGATTTTTGTTCATTTCATCTTTTTGTCTCTATCTATCCACCCATTACTGGACCCAATCATTTGTTATTTTATTTTGGCAGGTTCGAGCTACCCCTGGGCATACATTAGGTTGTGTTACTTATCTTACTGGAGATGGGCCTGATTAGCCACAACCAAAGATGGTTTTTACTAGGGACGCTTTACTAATACGGGGATGTGGGAGAACTGATTTTCAGGTTTGCTAACTTATATTTTGGAATGTTACTGAGCACTCGATTTTTCTTAAGGGTACATTGTATAGAAGATATCAAGCAGTGTTTCTGACCTTATTAATATTTACTTACAAATATTTACTTACAGGGCGGAAGTTCACATCAACTTTATCAGTCAGTGCATTCACAGGCAAGGACATGAAATGAATAAACTAGAAAGTGTCCAGATAATGAAACATGAGTTAACCTGGCTGTATTTTTGTTGGAAGCAGATATTCACCTTGCCCAAGGATACTTTGATCTATCCTGCTCATGATTACAAGGGATTCACTGTATGGAGCCATTTCTTACCTCTGTTATATATCTCATTTGTCCAGCTGATCTGCTAACCTTTGTGTGACGCACAGGTTAGTACTGTTGGAGAGGAAATGCTGTACAATCCCAGGCTAACCAAAGATGAGGTGATCCTTATGACATAACATGTTGATCTTCCTTTTTTTTTCTTTTTTTTCTTTTTTTTTTTTGTTAAATTATTATTTCTAGGTAACACCTATCAAAATACCTTCAAGACAAACCAACGTGTAACCTACTGGAATTGTGCAATTTAGTCGGGCTTTTCTTTCTTTCCTTTTTGATATATGTTATAAATGGCAGAGGTGACAACATAATACACGCTCAAATTACAGGTTTTGTAAAATGAACCTCAATATGGCAGATTTCATTGATTGCAGCAACTCTTGTATATTTTAGAGTTTCTACATAGAATAAGTGCAAAGTGGATGGCCTTAAGATAGTGCCATACCTCAACCATAAGTTAATTTTAACCATTCTAATGCTTAACTTTCCAAGATTACAAGCAATACATGCTTGCTGCCTATCTTAATCTTACTTGTAGGATAAGTATAAAATAAACTATACTTGTAGGATAAGTATAAAATAAACTAATATGAAATTAAAATTTCCTCCAAAATTTGTCAAATAGCTAATGAGTATCTCACAAAATTTTTCAAATCTCAACAACACATTAAAAATAATTCATTGGTTTCTTTGCCTGCTGATTCATTATCATTAATTTTGGCAGAATTATGTACAGTATTTATATTAGTTATTTATATCATTCACATTTTTACGTGGTTTTCCTGATATGAATACTTCCCACCATTATCTCTAATTGTTGTGGTAATTGGTATAATCTGTTTGTAGGAAGCCTTTAAAACCATCATGGAAAGTAAGTGTCAAGAGATACTTCAGCATCTATTATACTCGATATTATATTCATTCTTGAGTTCTTACATATGATGAATTATTTTCCAGATCTGAAACTTCCGTATCCTAAGATGATTGACATAGCTGTTCCTGCTACTATGGTCTGTGGTTTCCAAGATCTGTCAGCAAACTAGAAATAATCAGGTGTGTTCCTTTCAGAGTACTGTTGGAAGAAATTATGAGTTTGGAACTTCATTAAATTGTGATCTCTCTCTCTTATCTCTCCCCCGCTTCTGGATTTATTTCAACCATTAATACCCCATTCATATCTCAACTGATGCCGGTTGTGCTGTGATAACAAGCAATATTCCCTTCATCCCATAATTCTTGTCCTAGTTTGACTTTTACCTGTGTTAACAAAATTATATATAGTTAATATGGTTAAACTATAATTTTTGCTTAGTTTTTTTTTTCCTAATATTACTTAGTAGATACATGTCATTCTATTATAATTAAATGACTCGTACTAAATTGTTTGGCTTAAGTTTACCCGCTGTCCTTGAATTCAACCCTTTTTCTTTTTGTCGTCCCTATTCAGTTCATCACTTAAGTTACTAATCTTTTATAGGTGTCACAGCAAAATGATTTTTGTCGATTTAAATCAACTCTGGCTGCTGGAATGCCAGTTGGACGCCATGCTAGCTTAAAAATGATTAAAATTTTTATAGCTCACAAGTCTTTCTTTCTCTCACCTGAGCACAACCTCTCTCTCCAATTTCTTACTTTTCTCACCTGAAAGCACCAAACCCTCTCCTCTCCAATTTCATCCTTTGCCTCTTCTTCCTTCCTCTCTCCCTCTCACCACCCCCAACCACTTAATAGTACTAAAACCCATAAGCTCACCCACTCTGAAGAAAACAAGAGAAATCACACACACCAAAGACAAAAAACGCACAATAATCTGCAAAAGAATACAATCCACTCCTTCAAAATTTCTCAACGAGGAACCCTACATTATCCCAAATTACAAAACTGGTGAACCAAACAAAAGCAAACAAAATTTTGGTCAAAACATAACATAACTGTGTCTCTATTGTTTCTCGTTCCAACTCTCTCTCTACATTCATCAAGCTTAAATCTTAGTCCCAATCTCAGCATAGGTGTTCATCTGTGCCTCTGTTCTCTCGTCAGCTGTAGCTCAACATGCTTGTTCTTGCATCTACATTTCAAGTTAAATCTTAGTCCCAATTCTCAGATGGTGTTCATCTGTGACTCTGGTTCTGTAGCTGTAGCTCAAATGCTTGTTTTTGCAAAACAAACCCAAATCTGAACTTGTCTTGTTTTTGCTTGCTATTGGTCGGTTAAGGAATTTTCTAGAAGAAACGGAAAGGATTCAATTGGAAAATGAGACGTTGATTGTTCCAAAACTCTATAAATTGCTAATGATGACAAAGAATAAGGTGCTTTTCAAAATCTGATTGCATTCTCACCAACCTTTTCATCTCCATTGTCGTCGTTTTCCTTCATTGGTGGAACAATATCAACAGGTCTCTTGATTCCCTCCTTTAGAGCCTGTCACCATTGTGTTCTATTTCTCCAAATATCTTAATCACCTTCGACAAAACCCTCAAGAACATACCAATCCAACCTATTTCTCCCATGTTTACCAGATATAAAAAGCCAGAGAGCCAAAAATTAGAAGATTAAGTGTTCATCTATAAATTGATGCCTGGAGATTTTTCACCAAAAGGTATTTGCTTTATTTATGTACCAACTGAGTAGGACAAAAATTATGGAATGAATGAAGTAATACGTTTCAATTCTGTTTAAGCCCATAATTTGTACTTGCAGATAAAATGGGCTTTGTTCAAGCCTTTGGTTTATCAGTGGAGTAATGAGATATTTCTGGGCACATTCCTGTTGCAATAAAATTTCAGCTATATCTGAACTGAGATACTGAGATAATTTGTACTGAGATACTGCAACAAAGGTTGATCAGCAGTATCTTTGCTCCGTACGACTTTGTACAATACCTCACTCGAGGACTGCATCACCCTGCTGCCAATGAAATGAAAAGGCACATCTTTTTTTATTTTTAATTTTTTTTTTATGTAATTAGCTTTTATTCTGGTTGATAAAAAACCTATGTTGAAAGATGGAACGGTTGGACATAGATTTGTTCTTACTATTATTTTCAGTGCAATTATTTAGGGCGCTGTGGAATCAAGCAGTTCTGTTCCGAACCAAACTGCAAAAACTATAAATTTAATTTTCATTTTTTCTTAAACTGAACTTTGGAATTGAATTTTCATTTTTTCTTAAACTGAACTTTGGAATTGAACAGGATCGCTTACGATATTGGTTGTTTAGATCAGTGTGTTTCTGGTTCCATTCAGTTTGGGAAAAAAAAAAACTATTTTTTAGTATAATTGAAACTGAGATTATCAAAAATCTTAAAAATCGAACTAGATTAGTTTGATTAAGTTGTATTTTTTTTATTTTAATGGTACATTTATTATTTGTTTATTTATTATTTATGCTTGATCGGTAGTACTCTAGGGTGATGTCGGTAGGCGATCTTATAGCTCAAGATAAGAGATTTCTTTGATCAATTGGAATTTAAAATCCTTTCAAAAAAAAATTGGAATTTAAAATTGATTAAGTTAAGCTAGGGTTGTAAATGAGTTGAATCTTGAGTTGAACTCTTGTCGAAACTCGGCACATGCCTGACTTGAGCTTTCGCTTGACCTAGACCATGGCCACGGGTTCCGGAACCCGGCGGCCGGTCGCCCGAGTCTCCCCGAACCGAACCGAAATGGTCCGTTCCGGTTCGAACCGTCCGCTTCTGGTTCTCCCGGTTCGCGAACCCGTACCGCTTCTGGTTCCGTTTTTCCAGTTCCGATCCGATTACAAAACCGACCGGTCCGATTGGTTTTCCCGGCCTCCAGATAATTTTAAATTTTAAATTTTTTGGGATACCCTTTGCTTTAAAAACACAATTTATGCTCGAACATCAAAAAATTGAAACAATACAGTTAAAAAATTTTAAAATATGAAGACCGTTAAAAAAAATTATATATAACATACCAAAAAATTAAAAAATACACCTAAAAACTTTTAAATTTGAGATCGGTTTAAAAAAACATTATTCTGAAATAAAAAATTTAAAAAATACCAACACTAAAAAAATTAAAAAATACTCAACTTAAATTATTATTTTTTTTTAAAAGACTTGAATTGATTGAGTGTTGCACATAATGATTTTCTTTTTTAAAAACCAATTTTGAACTGAATTTTTTAATTATTTAAGTTTGAAAATTAAAAAAAAAAAATGGGCTTGAACTTATTTTTTTTTTAATTTTTTTTTTTAAAAAAAAAAATTAAGCTGCTTACATATCCTCTTCGGATTTAGAGGAATCAAAGTCCACGTAGTTTCAACTTACCTTTTACCAATTTCACCCTTTTACCTTAGTCGCTGTTTTCATCACCGGTTGATGTTCCTATCGAGGACCTATTGTAAATATCATATAAATCGTCATTTTCTTTGATATTCTCTTATGCTCTTAATTCGGCCTTGCTCTAATCATCCACGCATTAATGTGCTTCTAGTGAATCGAGTGTCATATTAGATCGTGTTTCATCAAGTATGTTTCCTCCTTGACTAAAAGCTTGTTCAACCATAACATTGGAGACCGGAGCTACTAAAACTTGTTTTGCAATTAAAAGGGTTGGGAATGTATTGGCGTGACGATTCCACCAATCTAGAATTGAAAAATTAGTATCTGCAAAATTATCACCAAACTCGAAAGAAGTGGTAAGATAATTATCAAGTTCGGGAAAAGAACCAGATCCCCTAGGTCTTTTTTGTCTTTATAATAATATACATTCAGCAACACCAACACTTACCTTTTCAGTTGGGAATGATTGATTATTAAATTGAGAAGAATTAGAAGAAGTAGATGAACTAGAATGTTCAACACATTCAATATATAACTCTTCTAATATTTTTTCTAACTTGATACAAAACTACATTTATATTAACACTATCTTTTATATCAAGATTTAATATTTCATAATAAAGAGTCAAATATTCAAATAAAATTTCAAATTTACATCTAGGACATTATCTTCTCAACATCAGATCTTAATCACGTCATAATAAACTAGTCCCACCAAAAAAAATAATACACATAAACATCCATTCTATCATCTAGGATCAAAATACAATAGCAACAAGGATAAAGACGGTGAATATTTCTTTA
Organism: Jatropha curcas; assembly: GCF_014843425.1. Next base: position 1,228,406 of record NW_023591682.1, on the reverse strand, counting down.
AAATAAAGATAACCATTTTACTTTTTCACATTGACAAAAATAACAATCTATTTATAAATTCTCATTTTGATAATTCCTTTGTAGTGCACCTACAATACTTAATACACATAGGTCCAATAAATTAGATGTGAGGATAATACAAAACCACCCAACTAAAATATTATAGTGTGCATCAATTTAACAAATTTTAAAATTAATCTACAAATTTTTGCACAAATCTCCTTACAATTTGTGGAGTATAAATTAATATCGCTAAATATTATTAGTAAGCAAAAAAACATAATAAGTCTTTATAAGAAAAGACTCGTTTAAGCTAAATTCATATGTTTGGAAATTCAATCGAGTATGGGGATTACTTCTGGAACAACGTTTTTGGTCTTTTAATTATTTCTACTTTAATCAATTTAGCCCAACTCTTTCCATGCACTCCTGGGCATCTCGTGTTCATAAAATACTGATAAATAGCTTTTTTCTAATTGGAGAAATAAAAGAAATCAAGAATTTTCAAAGCACATCTTGTACTACATAAATTACCTAAAACATCGCATAGCCATCTTAATACTGCAAATAACTTTTAAACCACCAATATTTAGTTCACAAATTTTTTTTCTAAGTTCAAAATTGACATCTAGTATTTGCGAGAAGCATTATCAAAATGAAATAGAAAAATTTTTGTTTTGTCAACCTATAATTCATCTAAAATTGGAAACAAATGTACTTTCTACTACATATATCTTGCAGTATATTTATCATCAAAAACACGAACCAATATTCTTTTTTGAATTCTTTCCATCATCATCAATCCAATGACAGTGTAATACCCATATAAGAATGCAATTTGCCAAATGCATCAGCTCACACAACAGTCACACACAAATTGAACACGAATTTTCAATTGAGAAAATAAAAGTTCTAACTCTTTTTTTCCTTTGTTATATAAAGAAATAATAGTTTGTTTTACAGTATTTCTTGGTTCTCTTTTAGCACAAGGATTTAAAGCTTTTTGACAATAATTATTAAAACCTAATTTTTCATCAAAACTAAAAGATAAATGTTCCATAGAAATCATTTTTGTTAATTCTTCTTTTTATATTTTTTTCAGAATATTTAAATAAAGAAAAGTTAGAAGCGTACCCGGAAATTTGTTGTTGAGACCGATCAACTCCTATTTTTGTTGGGTGTTTTGCCTCCAAATGCTTCCAAAATGATCCATAGCTGCCCGCTTGTTTAAATTTATAAGATTTTCCACAATAATTGCAAATTACATCGTAAATTACATCGTAAAATTGCAAATTATATCGTACATTTTCTCACCTTTGAATTTTTTTGTGAAATGAATGGAGAATATGTCGGAACTTTATCTTGCTCTTGTAACAATTTTTGCTCGTAGCTCTTGCTCTTGCTCTTCATCTTCTTAAAATTGCTCATTAAATTCGGATTCTTGAGTTGGAATATCCAAATTTTCATTTGGAAAACCCTCAAAATTACATTGGTCGGGAATCATATCATAGATGTCGTTTGTAGGGATAGATGATTCTCCAATTTTTCCCTTGCCCTTACCCGAATTTGAGTTTCCTCCACTTGTCTTCTTTTTGTATTTTTTCAGAATATATAAATAAAGAAGGTTAGAAGCGTACCCGAAAATTTGCATGGTAAGAATATAGAGTAGAGTAGAGAAGAATAAATGATTAATATAGAGTAGAGTGTAGTATATGGTAGAGAGAGTAAGTAGAGAGTGTAGTATATTGTAGAGAGAGTTGAGATGTTTTTGTAATGAATTTGTAAATAAAATGAGGTATTTATAATAAATCCAAAAATTCATTTTTCTAAAAATACCCTTGAAACTAGCCGTTATGTAGCCGCTTTAAAACTACCGTTAATACAGCTCATTTATGGCTGTTGGGCAGGGGGTAATAAGACCACATTCACAAAAAAAAAATTCAAAATTTGACAGTTACAAACGGCTAGAACCGCCGGTTTCGAGACAGTTACAACGGCTAGAACCGCCGGTTCGAACCGACCGGTTCTCTGGAACCGCCGGTTTTGGTTCCTCATTTGCAGGAACCGGAACCGAACCGGATTTTTTCGGTTCCGGTTCTGGTTCGTCCCGGTTCCGGTTCTCACCGGTTCCGGTTACGGTTCCGGGCCGGTTCGAACCAACGGTTCCGGTTCCCGGAACCGTAATTTGGCCATGCCCTTGACCTCATTTACATGCTGAAAGGCTAACTTTATACTCTGCTTGTTTGTAGTTGGTCTAATCTAGGAAAATACCCTCAACTTTTAGTCTTATTGCATGCAATTTTGCTTTAAATGGCGAGAGAAAGATAATAGAGCTATGAATTGGTTAGTCAGCTATATTTAATGCAATATTTAAACATTGTCGGTCACTTTTTTATTTTTCTAAAAAGTGAGTACTCTACAAAGGGTAAATCAAGGGTAATTTGGACTTTTCACTTTGTCCATTGTCAAAATTAAGTAACTTTGTCTATATAGATGGAACGCCGAAAATGAAAACTTTGTATTTAAAATAATTTCAAATACCCTACTATTTATATAAAAATCATGTTTTAATCACTCACTTTCACTAAATCAATAGAAATATCTCGTATTAATTTAGTATTATTGCATTTTAGGGGGAAAAAAGATTTTCTAAAAGCTTCAAAAAAAGAATTAAAAAAAGAAAAACGATATATAACCTTATGATCTGCCTAGCATGTCCAAATGGCATGCAAATAGAGTTTCTCTATTTATGCCGAATTTTTTGAATTCCGTATTATAATAAAAGCCATAATAATATAACTTACAAGTTGTTTTGTTAGCTTCTATCAATGCAATCTTGATCCATAACAATAAGTAAAAAGAAATTAAAACAACTACGCATAATTATCCATGGAATAACTAGGTGCATTCTCTCTATGTCTACAAGCTTCCAATGGGTGGAAAATAATGTATTATCATAACAAAACATAGACTAGAAAGAGATGACATAGCATATATATAGTAAACTATTAGGTTCTCCCATCATAATCCTAATAGGATATACAATCATAACCTAGATTAGAATTTAACCACATTAAAATTAAACACATTTAACTCGCCCATTAATTCTTTTAATGATCACTCTTTATAATAATGTGTTTAAAATCAGACTTTTTGAACTATTAAACTTAAACCAAATATTTTGTAAAGCAAAAAATATAGAATTAGTAAGCCCATTAGAAATAAAATTTCTAACATCCAATATTTTGTAAAGGCAAAAAATATAGAATTGAGTAAAGCCCATTAGAAACTAAAATTTCTCACATGTAACACTCATTCTAACCCAAATTTCTTTATGGTTATTTCCCACTTAGCTATAAGTGATCTTTACTAGTTATACTTTAAATGGCTCATATATGATCCAAACACATTGTTCATATGACTATCTGTCTCAGATTGGTTTCATTAGTTTTTAGGCCTTGAGTTTGTTATAGATTGTTTACTTTTTTATTTTTTTTTATTAAAATATGAAGCAGTTTTTAACGTTTTTGATTACTTATTTTTTCAAAATTACTTTTTTTGTCTCATTAATTGTTTTCTTTTAATTTTCCTCTTTTCTTTTGGTTCACATGATATGAACTCTTCCATTATTCTATTGAATTTCTCCCCTTATATAACCATAAAGAGTTTTAGTTAATAATAAAAATTTTAAAACACTCAAATTTGGACAAAATAATTGAAATTATTTCACACATATTTTTTAAGATTTCAAAGTTTACAGTAAATATTGAATTATTACTATTTATATACAATCAATTGAATAAAAATGTAATATCGAAGTATTATAATAAGTAAATAATACTAAATGACATTAGATTTAAATAGATAGAGAAAATAACAATAAAATATAAAAATAATACTAAAAAAAGAAGAGATAGAAAAAAACAGAGAATTTTAATAAAGATAAAATTATCAACTTGGATATTTTGGATACATAAATGACAATATATTTATATAGATAGAGAAAATAATAATAATAACTTTTTGAGGATAAATCTTATAAAAATGAAAAAATGAGAAATATATAATTAAAAATAAAAAAACACAATGATGTAAATCACTATTTATGGTTTGATGAAATTTTTTGTTTTAAAAACAGTTTTCGAAAAAAGTAAAGAAAAAAAATTAAACAAATATAAACAAACAATTTTTATTTATTTTTTGAAAAATAAAAAATTTAATCGAAAACAAACAATACCTTAGTTATTTAGGCTTAATCCTATTAAAAGAAAACTTTGAGAAAACAATTTGTTTTGGTTTTAAGGCACATAAAAACCTTTCTGATCCATCATTTTCTACACTTACCAAAAAAACAGGAAGGACAAATTATTAGGCTTAAATTCAGCGATTAGGCTTATCATAAGTGTAAATATTTGCTATTAATATCTGTTGTACTAATTTAGAAGTTTACCATGATTAGGAGTTTACCTTCTTTAAGAATCTGTTGTATATAAGTTAAGCAGAAAAAGGAATAAAGGCAGAAACCTTTTCTCCCATTCTTTCTCTTCTGATTCTTTCAGGTATCAGAGCAATGCAAAAGAAGGGGAAAAAAAGAAGGGGAAAAGATCTCAAAGCCTTACTTTCTCAATTCGAATGACAATCCTGGTAATATAATTACTCAGGTTCAATTGAGAGGAGAAAACTATGATGAATGGGCACGGGCCATGCGAACTGCACTTCGTGCCAAGAAGAAATATGGATTTGTTAATGGAACGATTACACAACCAGCTGAGAATGCCCCTGAAATTGAAGACTGGTGGACAATTAATTCGATGTTGGTTTCTTGGGTGTTTAATACTATTGAACCCAAACTTCGATCAACCATCTCACACATGGAGATTGTGAAAGATCTGTGGGATGATATCAAGGAGAGATTTTCAATTGGAAATGGGCCACGAGTGCAACAGTTGAGATCAGATTTAGCAAACTGTAAACAGAATGGGCAGACCATTGTGACTTATTATGGTCAGCTCAAATTGATCTGGGATGAATTGAATAATTATGACATAATTATGACAAGATACTGGTATGTAATTGTGCAGGATGTGAGTGCAATCTGACGATTGTCTTGGAAAGAAAATGAGAAGAAGAAAGGGTGCATCAGTTCTTGATGGGACTGGATGAAGAAGGTTATGGTACGGTGAGATCAAATATTCTTAGCACTGAACCCTTGCCGAATTTGAATCGAGCTTATTCCATGATCGTGTAACAAGAAAGAATGAGAACAGTGACTCGTATAAAGGAAGAAAGAGGGAATCCAGTAAGCTTTGCCATGCGAGTGGGAATCGAAATTCAGGGGGGGGAAGCAAAAGATAGAAACATGGTATGCACAAATTGCAAATGTGAAGGACATGATGCAGAGACCTGTTTTCAACTGATTGGGTACCCAGAATGGTGGGGTAATAGACCAAGAACAAATGGTGCTGGAAGAGGAAGTGGACGTAAACGCGGAGTCACCAGAGGATATGATAAAGGGGGGATTGCTCGGTCAAATGCAGCTCAAATGATTGGCAGATAGAGGACTGAATGAAGAACAATGGGCATCTTTGATGGAAATGCTGAATGCTAATAAAATTAGTACTAATGAGAGGTTGATGGGTAAGAAAACTCAATTAATTTGGATCATTGATTCAGGAGCTTCCCATCATATGACTAGTGTGTATTCATGTATGAGAAATGTACGAGACATTATTCCATGCCCGGTGGGGCTGCCAGATGGAGAGGAGATTATGGCGTTGAAAGCAGGGACTATTTATCTTGGAGAAAGATTAATATTACAGAATGTCCTTTTTGTGCCAAAGCCGAAATGCAATTTGATATCTATCTCTCAACTTCTTAGAGATTCAGCTTTGATGATTATATTCACTGACAAATTTTGTGTTCTACAGGAGCAAAATTCGAGGAAGGTGATTGGAGCGGGTGAGCAACGTGAGGGGCTTTATTTTCTTACGGAAGCAGCTCCTGTTCCAGCCTGCAAGATGAAAGCCTGCAAGATAAGTGGAGTTAATTCTTTTCAGCTTTGGCATAGGAGAATGGGACATCCTTCTTCTAAAGTCTTAGGATTGATTCCTGAAGTAGTGCATAAGAATGAAAATAATAATCATGTTTGTTAATCATGTTTGTGATGTTTGTTTTAGAGCTAAGCAAACAAGAGAAATATTTTCTTCTAGTGAGAATAAAGCCAAAGAATGTTTTGATTTAATTCATTGTGATTTATGGGGACCCTATAGAGTTCCAGCTTCTTGTGGAGCAAAATATTTTTTGACCATAGTGGACGATTGCTCTCGTGCTGTATGAATATATTTGTTGAATGAAAAAATTGAAGTAGGTTCTGTTCTCAAGAAATTCATGGCAATGATTCAAAGGCAATTTAAGAAATATGTCAAAATTGTGCGTAGTGACAATGGTAGTGAGTTTGTGTGTCTGAAAGAATATTTTGCTGAAACTGGGATCATACATCAAACTTCATGTGTTGGGACTCCTCAACAGAATGGGAGAGTGGAAAGAAAACATCGCCATATCCTGAATGTGGCACGAGCATTGCGATTTCAAGCAAATTTTTTACCACTTGAATTCTGGGGTGAATGTATTCTCACAGCGGGTTATTTAATCAATAGAACTCCATCTATGTTATTGAATGGTAAAAGTCCTTATAAAGTTTTATTTGGACAAGAGCCATCTTATCAGAGTATTCAAATATTTGGATGTTTGTGTTATAGTCACAATTTGAATCGAGACAAAGACAAGTTTGCTAGCCGAAGTCGAAAATGTATCTTTGTTGGGTATCCATTTGATAAGAGAGGTTGGAAATTATATGATTTAGATACTAGAGAATATTTTATCTCTCGTGATGTGGTGTTTGTTGAAACTGAATTTCCGTTTGCTGATGGGCAAGTTACTAATGATGATTCAAAAGATTGTAGAGCGCATGATTGGAGCGCTGGTATTGAGGTGCACTGTGATGATGAGGAGAACAACATTGCAGGTGGTAGTATTGAAGCAGGAAATATAGAAAATGATGTTGTCGAGAAAAATAATGTAGAGGAATCTCTTGGACGAGGACGACTAGCTAAAGTGCCGTCCATTCGGTTGAAAGACTATGTGACTCATATGGTTAAATCAAGTCCCTCTGTTTGCTCACCACTTCACTCGCATTCCTCAGGTACTGTCTATCCTATTGCAAATTATGTCAGTTATGATAAATTATCTTCGTTGCATCGGTTTTTTTTGGCAAGTGTTGGTGCAGGACATGAACCTACTACATATGCAGAAGCGGCAAAGAAAGATTGTTGGAGAGATGCAATGCGTAAAGAAATTCAAGCTCTTGAGGATAATGGCACTTGGATCGTGGTTGATCTACCACCTGGGAAGAAAGCAATTGGAAGCAAATGGGTTTATTAGATAAAATGTCGTTCCGACGGCGGTGTTGACCGTTACAAGGCGAGATTGGTGATCCTTGGCAATCATCAAGTTGAAGGAATCGATTATCATGAGACCTTTGCTCCCACGATCAAGATGGTTACAGTACGCACTTTTCTTGCGGTTGCAACTGCCAAGAACTGGAAGCTATATCAAATGGATGTTCAAAATGCATTTTTGCATGGTGATTTGAATGAAGAAGTGTACATGAAAATGCCTCCTGGTTTCACTTCCAGTTCCTCCGAGAATGTGTGTAAATTATAAAAGCCCTTATACGGTTTGCGTCAAGCACCTAGGTGTTGGTTTGCAAAGCTGGCAGATTCTTTGATAAAGTTTGGTTTTCAACAATCAAGCTTTGATCACTCTCTCTTTACTTTTCGAGAAGGAATGGGTCAAATGCATATACTGGTTTATGTTGATGATCTTATTATTTCGGGGAATGATGATGTGATGGTTCACCGATTTAAGGATTATTTAAATCACTGCTTTCATATGAAAGACTTAGGCACGTTGAATTTAAATCACTGCTTTCATATGAAAGACTTGGGCACGTTGAAGTATTTTCTGGGTATTGAGGTGGCTCGAAATTCTGTAGGTATGTTCTTATGTCAACGAAAATATGCCTTGGATATAATTTCTGAATCTGGATTATTGGGAGCTAAGCCGTCCAAGACTCCTTTGGAGCAGAATCATAAACTAGCGCTTTCAACGAGTGCAGTTTTGAAAGATCCAGCTAGGTATAGGCGGTTGGTGGGAAGACTTATTTATTTGACCATCACACTTCCTGAGTTGTCTTATTGTGTTCATATCCTAGCTCAGTTCATGCAGCAACCGAAATAAGATCACTTCGATGCAGCTCTGCGTGTTGTTCGCTATTTAAAAGGCAATCCAGGACAAGGGATATTTCTACATTGCATGAAGCATACAGTATACGTGCTACAGTAATCTGTACTACATTGCTACAGTACTGTACTACACTGCTGCAGTACCCCCAAACCTCTATAAATACCCCTCTCTCTCTCTCAATTTTACTACTACACACTCTATACTCTAAACTCTACACTCTACACTTCTACACACTCTACACTTCTTCACTTCTACACTCCACTTCTTCAATTTAAAAACTCTAAAAAATAATATTGTGCGGTTACTTACAAGTTTAGTTATTGAATCTTTAAGGACCATACAGTCATGAGATGTTATTAATCATAACTTATATATGTGACTAAAAGTGCATAAGTCATACAGGCATATGAATAAAGCAAGTAAGGACAATAACACTATACTGTTATGTATTCTTAACCATGTTTATTGATCTTCATCCATACAACACAATGAACGCAGGTTAAGTCATGCTTAGAATCATAAGGTGTGATTACAGGTTTCATGTAAAGGAGTTATTGAGATAATTAGAACAAATTATTAGATGTTTATGAATTAGAAGTTTTTCGTTGCTATAAAGGACATTTATGTTAATTTACTGATTCTATGATGAATCAACTTTATGAAATTGTATTTTAAGTTAGTTGCCATCACACTTTGTTAGTATGTGAATTATGGAAGCACCACTGAGTTTTTATAGCCAGCGCGTCGATTTTTATCACGCACAGGATTGAAGATCGTGGTTGGCTACTTGAAAGACTTGAAGAAGGTAACCATCAAAACGAAGTGACTATTTTGTCTAAGATAGATTGAGAGTTGTATAATTAAGAATTATGCATGTATTAAGATTTATGGCATGTATGGTTATTACATTTTGTGGGAGAGCTTTATGTGATTGGAAATAGAATTGAAGCATGTAAATTATTATGGGTAAGTAGTATTTGGAGGAAATGATTGAATATGAAATTATTTTACTATAGTTGGTATGATTAGGTCATGAAGACTTGATTATAGATCATGAATGCATAATGCTGGATATTTAAATGCCGATTGAGGATTTATTACAGTTATGGACTATCTATATAAAGTGGTTGTGTGTTTATGATGATTAGTGGGAGATATTGAAAGTCTGAATTTTAACTTGGGAGTTTTATATTCATATTTAGCATACAAGATGATATCAGCAAGCATGACAGGATATAAGTTCAACCAGATTGTAGCGTCTCGGCTCGGTTCATTCGGGTTAACGGGTGGACCGGGAAGGGATGTTACAAATTTACCACTTGAATTCTGGGGTGAATGTATTCTCACAGCGGGTTATTTAATCAATAGAACTCCATCTATGTTATTGAATGGTAAAAGTCCTTATAAAGTTTTATTTGGACAAGAGCCATCTTATCAGAGTATTCAAATATTTGGATGTTTGTGTTATAGTCACAATTTGAATCGAGACAAAGACAAGTTTGCTAGCCGAAGTCGAAAATGTATCTTTGTTGGGTATCCATTTGATAAGAGAGGTTGGAAATTATATGATTTAGATACTAGAGAATATTTTATCTCTCGTGATGTGGTGTTTGTTGAAACTGAATTTCCGTTTGCTGATGGGCAAGTTACTAATGATGATTCAAAAGATTGTAGAGCGCATGATTGGAGCGCTGGTATTGAGGTGCACTGTGATGATGAGGAGAACAACATTGCAGGTGGTAGTATTGAAGCAGGAAATATAGAAAATGATGTTGTCGAGAAAAATAATGTAGAGGAATCTCTTGGACGAGGACGACTAGCTAAAGTGCCGTCCATTCGGTTGAAAGACTATGTGACTCATATGGTTAAATCAAGTCCCTCTGTTTGCTCACCACTTCACTCGCATTCCTCAGGTACTGTCTATCCTATTGCAAATTATGTCAGTTATGATAAATTATCTTCGTTGCATCGGTTTTTTTTGGCAAGTGTTGGTGCAGGACATGAACCTACTACATATGCAGAAGCGGCAAAGAAAGATTGTTGGAGAGATGCAATGCGTAAAGAAATTCAAGCTCTTGAGGATAATGGCACTTGGATCGTGGTTGATCTACCACCTGGGAAGAAAGCAATTGGAAGCAAATGGGTTTATTAGATAAAATGTCGTTCCGACGGCGGTGTTGACCGTTACAAGGCGAGATTGGTGATCCTTGGCAATCATCAAGTTGAAGGAATCGATTATCATGAGACCTTTGCTCCCACGATCAAGATGGTTACAGTACGCACTTTTCTTGCGGTTGCAACTGCCAAGAACTGGAAGCTATATCAAATGGATGTTCAAAATGCATTTTTGCATGGTGATTTGAATGAAGAAGTGTACATGAAAATGCCTCCTGGTTTCACTTCCAGTTCCTCCGAGAATGTGTGTAAATTATAAAAGCCCTTATACGGTTTGCGTCAAGCACCTAGGTGTTGGTTTGCAAAGCTGGCAGATTCTTTGATAAAGTTTGGTTTTCAACAATCAAGCTTTGATCACTCTCTCTTTACTTTTCGAGAAGGAATGGGTCAAATGCATATACTGGTTTATGTTGATGATCTTATTATTTCGGGGAATGATGATGTGATGGTTCACCGATTTAAGGATTATTTAAATCACTGCTTTCATATGAAAGACTTAGGCACGTTGAAGTATTTTCTGGGTATTGAGGTGGCTCGAAATTCTGCAGGTATGTTCTTATGTCAATGAAAATATGCCTTGGATATAATTTCTGAAACTGGATTATTGGGAGCTAAGCCGTCCAAGACTCCTTTGGAGCAGAATCATAAACTAGCACTTTCAACGAGTGCAGTTTTGAAAGATCCAGCTAGGTATAGGCGGTTGGTGGGAAGACTTATTTATTTGACCATCACACGTCCTGAGTTGTCTTATTGTGTTCATATCCTAGCTCAGTTCATGCAGCAACCGAAACAAGATCACTTCGATGCAGCTCTGCGTGTTGTTCGCTATTTAAAAGGCAATCCAGGACAAGGGATATTTCTCAGTGTTGATTGTGATATGCAGCTGTATGGTTATTGTGACTCTGATTGGGCTAGTTGTCCTTTGACTCGACGATCTTTGACAGGATATTTGGTTTTCTTCGGCAATTCTCCGATTTCTTGGAAAACTAAAAAGCAACCAACTGTATCTCGCTCATCTGCTGAAGCAGAGTATCGATCTATGGCTACTGTTATTTGTGAATTGAAGTGGTTAAAAGGTTTGCTGAGTTCTCTTGGTGTTGAGCATTCTAGACCTATGACTGTTTACTGTGATAGTCAGTCAGCATTGCAAATTGCTGTTAATCCAGTATACCACGAACGTACGAAGCATATCGAGGTTGATTGTCATTTTATTCGTGATGAAATCAGCTCCGGTCATATTGTCACCAAATATGTTCATACTTCAGTCCAGCTTGCTGATATCTTGACAAAGGCTTTGAGCTGATATCTGGACAAAGGCTTTGGGCAAGGACACATTTGCAACTCTTCTAAGCAGTTGGGCCATTGCTGTGTATTCTGCTCCAACTTGACTGGATATTCATGCTCCAACTTGAGGGGGGGTATTAGGCTTAAATTCAGGGATTAGGCTTATCATAAGTGTAAATATTTGCTGTTAATATCTTGTTGTACTAATTTAGAAGTTTACCATGATTAGGAGTTTGCCTTCTTTAAGAATCTGTTGTATATAAGTTAAGCAGGAAAAGGAATAAATGGCAGAAACCTTTTCTCCCATTCTTTCTCTGTGTTTTCACAATACCTACATTTTCACCCAATTTGATGCAATTAACAAAGTTAAGACATACATACAGAAATCCATCTTCATCTTCATGGGAAAAGCATGGACATGATACAAATTCTAAAGCATATATCAATAAAAAGGAAACAATTAAATCTTGTATTTCTTCCAAATTAGGAGTCCAAGTTGATCAATTATGATAGAACTCGAATTAGGTAGTAGCTTTGTGGTCCCCACTCTTCCTTATTTGATATTTAGCAAATTCCTAATTAAATCCCTGCAAAAACCTTCCAAGACAAAATCAAAACAAGAAAGGAAGAAAATCTTAACAGTTAAATAAAAACGTAAATAAAATTAAATAAAAAATAATTTAAGTAAATAAGAATGCTAAAAATCCTAATAAAAACTATATTGAAAATAATATAAAAATAACATGTAGCACTAAATATCAAATTGGAAAGAAGATAGTCACTTAATGATAAGGAATTCATAAGGCTAGATATACCTCTATGGTTTAGCCAAATGAAGCTCCACATCAAAAGGTAACTTTCTCTATCATTCAAGCATCATAATTTCATGTATAAACTATGTGTAGCATAAAGGAACATTCATTGCACATAATTTCACTCTACATGAGCAAAACCCCAATTTTCTTTTCATAAGAAAAACCTTTTACTTAAATACTTAAGTAAAGCATATTTATCAACTCTTAGCCATATATTCAATATCATAAATTAGAGGAGAATTGCCACTTAAAAAGCAAAACAAAACCTAGGTACATGCATTATCTAGGTTCGGCCAAACTAAGGACTAAGAGAAATAAAGCTCTACTTTGAGTTTTAAGAATTCTAACATAGAAGAGTTCTCATCATTTAAAAGGGAGCAAACTCAACCCCACGACCCATATGTGGTTCGGTCAAAGCAAGAAGGAAGGGAGGGGGAAATGTTCTCATGGAATTGGACTTTCTCGTAGGTTATTCAAGCACCCAAGAATATAATTAACTATTAGAACACATCATTCAAGCCAAAAATCACAAAATCTCCAAAATTCTATCATCGAACCCCGTAATTGAAATTTAAAGAAAATGAATAAGGAGACGAAGTTTATGAGCACCAACCTTTTAATTGAGCTTTTAGAAGCTTAAAAAAAACCACCCAAGCTATGGACTTTCCCCTTGGCCACCTTGGAGGGTACTCCTTTCTCTACACAAGAGAAAGCAGCAAACTCAACTCAAAGAAATCAAAAAGAAAGAGAAAAGCATGCATGGAGATGAAGAAATGCAATAGCATGACTTGAAACCTATAAATCAACACAAAACTCAAATTAAAACTTACCTGAACTATATTAAGATAACACAAAACTTCAAATTAAAACTTACTGAAATCTATATAGGAACTGCCAAGTTTTCTTGAAATTCTACAGCCCAAAAATCACCAATAAAGCTTCGTCTCCAATAAAAGTTACTAGCTAGGGTTTGATTAGGTTTAGTTTGTGTAGTTCTTGAGGAAAAATCCAAAGAAAAAGAAGAGAGGGAGAGTAGAAGGGTTCAAGCCAACCATTAATTAAGAAAAAAAGGGAAAGAATGGGATAAGAAAAAGAAAGAAAGAAGCCTCAGCTCTATAGATATGTTGGGTCTTTCGTCCGCCATGTACATGTCGGATTGGCAAACTAGAAAAGTTTTTACTATCAATCGCAACGTGTTGCATTTGTTTTGGCTTTATGATTTTTAACAATCGCAAGTGTTGCATTTGTTTTTGGCTTTTATGATTGTAATAGAGATTGTTGGAAACATGATCAATGCAGTCTACAATATGTGGCAACTATCTTGGTTGCCCATCAACTTAATCTTGATAGGAAATAGTAGTAACATGACTACAGCTTAAAAAAAAAAAAATTGGATTTTTCACTTATCCACTTTATGAAATTAAAAAATAGTGGTTTAGTTTTAATTTGAGAAATTTAGAAGTTAAAATTTTAATTTTAATTTAGTTCAATTTAGTTTTAAATTTTATTGTTGATTACAAATTTTAACTTTTCATCCATATGTTTTTAATGGACCTAAACTAGAGTTAATATTGAAGCTTCTTTTCCTTTTAATTGATTTATTTAACACAAATTAATGTTTAAATAAGAGAACTAATTTTTACAAAATTAGCTAAATGTTAAATAGGGCCTTAAAAATACTACAATTTATAAAGTTACAAATTAAAAAATAAATAATGACTAGAATTTGATAAGTCCAAAACTTCATGAATTGGAATTAGTTAGAAACTCTAGCTTTAAAGAATTTGTTAAATATATGACAACTAAAAGGTATGAAGTTTAACCTCCAAAATTTTACACTACATATTAGAAAATTCAAGATTTTTGTTTTGGCAATGTGATTGTAGGAAACTCCAAAATTTAACATGAGAAGTTAAAAAACAAAATGGATTACAATATTTATTTTATCAAAATTGAAAAGAGAGTAAATCATGAAATTAAACAATTTTGGGGAGTCCTTCCATGTACCACTCCTGCTATCAAGGTGATTCCTTCAGAACGTTCTGGGGTTAACAATGCAACAGCCAATGTCGTACATGGTAAAGGAGGAGAGATGGTCTTGTATGGGCCAGCGTACACATAGCCCATATGAAAGCTTACAGGTTGATATTGCTGCTGATGGGCCGAAAGATGTCCAGAGTGAAGAGGATGTTGTTTTGCTTGTAGAGGGGAAGAAACGACCACACACTGAAGAAGGATTGTCTCTCACAGTAACAGGGGACATGGCTGAGGATGATGTTACTGATACTTCTAGACCAGCGATGGGACCTGACGAGGATCAGGCCCACCAAAGCCAATAAGTGTTCTAAGCTAGAACAGCAGAGGGCTTGGTAACTCTCGCGCAGTCAATGCTCTTGAGGAGCTAGTCAGAATAAATAAGCCTGTTATTTCATTTCTTATGGAAACTCTTGTTCTTTCTTCTAGAATTCAACAAATAAAAATCTCTTTAGGTTTTGATCACTGTTTTGGAGTTCACTATTGAAACAAACCAAAAAAAACCCATTGTCCAGGACAATAATGTTTATAGGTGAAACAGGTTTCCATATCTCCTTAACTCTTCTTGACACGTAGTTGTAGCCAATGGACTTCCCTAGGAGTTTAACGAGAAGGGCATGCTGCCATGACCTTCGCAAACGTGACTTCTCCACCTTAGTGAGTGATATGGTAGGACAAGCATCCTCTAAATCCTCTGCAGAATCCATGGAGTCTTCACGAATATGGTAGGACAAGCCATCCTCTAAATCCTCTGCAGAAATCCATGGAGTCTTCACTAAAAGCCCATCTGCTGAAGCTATTACACTGACGGTATCCTCCTAAACCATATTATCATCCTGGCTCCTAAAAAGAGCATCTCTGAACAGAACGAATCTGGTTGAACAGGAGGAGATTTTCCCCAAGCAACCAAGCCACTGAACTCGCAAGGTCCTTGGTTTCTTACGATTACTGCGGTTAATGTCTGGTCATCCTCTCCAACGTGAACCCCATGCTCATTGCAAACCCTCCACCGTCCAGAGTTACAGTAATATTGGTGTTACAGATAATATTGGTTATATTATTTGTTATTAAATAACTGTATGTAGTTGTATTCTAATGATAGTCTTACACTCTTATAGTTATCCTTTGTAACTATTCTATATACAGAGTTGTATAAATAGAGTTGTATTATTCAATACGAGATATATAGAAAACCCAATTCTTTCCAGTTTTACATGGTATCAGAGCCACCATAATTCCTCATCATGGCTCTTGTTCCTCTATCTTCTTCTTCTTCTTCTTATTCTTCAACTATCACTTCTGCATCTTCTTTTTCAATCAAATTAAAAGACAATAATTACCTAGCTTGGAAAACCCAGTTTGGTCCAATACTAAATTTCCAAGGCCTCAATGGTTTTATTGATGGTTCGCAAGGCAAGCAGCTGCCTTCCTAAAACTATTACCCACATCTGCCACAAGATACTACACCTATTACCAAATCCAGCATATAAGGATTGGTTTTAATAAAGACTAGATCGCTTCATTCCATGGTTGTTAGCCCATCCCTTACAGAAGAGGTTTACTCTTGTTTATGGACTGATCTCATTTTGCAGTCTGCAAGGCTTCTAGCCAATGCGTTTAGTGTTGTATCTCAGGATCGTCAGCTGCCAATTAAACATATTGAGCTTCAAGAATCAAGAAAAAAACCGATTCTCTCCTCTCTGCCTTATCCTTTAAGAAGTAAAAAAACTCTTGCCGAAACTTGGAATGGCAGCTGGACGTCTCTTTCTGCCCGGCTGAGTTTTATGCGATAATCTATCGAATCTGGGTTCGAATTTTCATTCAAATATCACCAAATCTTAATCTCATTCCACAACCAGTTTCATTTTTCGAGTTACATAGCCATTGGTTGGCCACATGAACTGCTTCTTAATTAATCTCCATTCAAACCAATGGCTAATTTCTCCACGTCTTCGTTCAAGTTCATCACACAAGATCAACCAAAACTTCTGCTCCTGTTACTCCTCAGATTTCTCGAAGACTCGGTGACTTGCCAAAATCTAATAAACCCAATTCATACTGCTTTTAAATTGTCGTCGCGGCTTTTTATCGTGGAAATATTGGGCAAGCGAATAAACAGTGGTACTCAATTCTGGTTACACTAGCGGCAAACAATTCAAGGTTTTATCTCCTTTCCGACCATATCGGACCACCTGCCTGCCAAATATGGTGCATCACAGGCACTTTACCCGAACTGCTCCTCTATGGACAGATTCGCTTTCTTTTCTTGGTTTCCAGATACTGCCACTTAAATTTACATGTTACACCAGATTCGCAACAACTGAATGCTATTAAGAATACTCAGGTAATGATCAATTATTGGTGGGGTTTTGGATCAGCCCGACTTGACTCTAAGCAACGACTCGATTCAGTAGGATGTCACAACTTACTATTTCAGACATAGAAAAATGGGACGTTACATTATGTGTGCTTGCAATTACAAAAAATTTGCTTTCTGTTCAAAAATTTACCACTGATAATTCTATTTTCTTTGAATTTTGGCCTCATTATTTTGTAATAAAGGACCAGTACACCAAGAACACACTGATGCAAGGCCCAAGTGAAGATGGCATGTACAAGTTAACTCAACTCCGACCACATCCCATGGCAAATCAAGTGTCAGCAGCTTCTTCCATGAACGATTGGCATCGGCGGTTGGGGCATCCGAACTTTCAAAAATTGTTTCATTTAGTTAAGTAGAATAAAATTTCAGTTTCTGATACTGAGATGAGTCCTTAGTCCTTGTTCTAGTTGTCGCTTAGGCAAATTGTCTCGTATGTCTTTGGTTTCTAAAGAACATACAAGTCGAAAACCATTTGATATTGTATTTTCAGATGTTGGGGTCCTGCCACCCTGTACAATCTAGTTTGCGGACATCATATTTTTTCTTTTTATTGATGAACATTTTACTCGATTTTACATGGGTTATCATGGAGAATTTAAAAGTGCAGGTGTATGACAATCTTTCGTCAGTTTGAGCAGCTAATCAAACAGTCAATTCTGGGATGCCTATTTTGGCTTTTCATTTCAGACTGGAGGGGGGTGGCGTTGAATATCAACGTTTTAAATCGATTTAAAAAGGCTACTGATGTTCATAGGATTGTATCGCCCATACCATCATGAGCAAAATGGTACAGCTGGAGAGGAAATTCTACATCTTGTAGATACTAGTCTCACCTTTTAGCTTCATGCTTCGTTACCGTTGAAATTACTGAATTTTCTATTGAACAAAAGTTGCTATGTTAATTAACACCTTGCCTTTCTGATGTTTGCACAAAATTTCACCCTTCTTTTTTAAATTATTCTCAGGATGCCCAAACTATTTGTCCTTTTGTCCTTTCAACCTTTTGGATGTAGTGTCTTCCCATTATTGCGACCCTACAATAATCATAAATTTAGTTACAGATCTGATGAATGTGTATATCTTGGGCAAAGTCCTTTTCATTCTGCCTATAAATGTCTGGATTTTAGAACAAGACGAGTGTATTTGGCGAAACATGTTCGGTTTGTGACTAATGAATTTCCTTATGCCAAGATGACTGTGTCAAGAAGTATACAAGAACCGCAGGTTGATCCCACATGGCTTCAAGTTACTTGTACAGCGCCATCTTCACCAACGCCTTCATCAGGTATATCCTTCTCTTCTACTCCATCTTCCCCACACACTCCAATTCAATCTCCATTATTTTCTCATAATTCAGAAATTACACCACAATCTGCAATCTCCACGGGTTTACAGATTGTCTCTGATATTGCTTCACTCAGTCCACCTGCAATTCGGGTCCATCTTATGGTTTTAAGGACAAATCCTAAACCAAATCCAAAATATGCTTCTGTTGCTCAATTTGCTTCATTTCAGGAACCAAAAACTTACTTGCAAACTAAAAACAAACAGGAATGGTGTGATGCAATGCAGGAGGAAATTTCAGCATTATTAAAGAATAAAACCTGGATATTGGTGCCACGGCCAGCAAATGTGAATGTTATTCAAAATAAATGGGTGTATCGGGTCAAACAGCGCACTCCAATGGGCATATGAGCGTATAAACAAGCCTCGTCTAGAGATCGCGAAAGGATTTTACACAGGCAAGATGGGTCTTTGATTTACACAAGAAACGTTCTCTCCGTTGTGAAATTCACTACTGTTCGCATTCTTTTGCCTCTCGCTGTAACAAAAGGATGGGATATGCAGCAATTAGACATTTCAAATGCTCTCCTCCATGGTTCTTTAACAGAAGATTTGTATATGGTGCAACCAAAAGGCTTTGTTGATAGTACTAAACCGGATTATGTTTGCAAACTTCAGAAATCTCTTTATGGATTAAAACAGGCACCGCGGGTCTGGTTTGAAAGACTCAAGCAATTTTTATGTTCTTTTCAATTTTGCAGCACACAGGCTGATCATTCTTTATTTATATACACCAATGGAGTTGATAAATTATTTGTGCTTGTCTATGTAGATGACATTCTTGTCACGGGATTCTTGTCACGGAAACCCAATCTTCAATCATGATTGGTTTGTTCATAGCTCTAGCTGCCTACGCTTTCCTTCTAGACTTGGGTGAGATAAATTATTTCCTTGGAGTTGAGGCCACGAAGACTTCCTTGGAGTTGAGGCCACGAAGACGCCAGATGGTTTATTGCTTTCTCAAAGCAAATATCTCTCTGAAATATTACAAGCAACACAAATGGAAGACTCCAAGTCCTGTGCTATACCTATGGCAACTACACCAAATCTCAGTAAACAAACAAGAACTTTATTGGATTCTATGACAGAGTATAGACAAGTGGTCGGGGCTCTACAGTACTTAACTCTTACTAGACCGGACATTGCCTTTGCGGTTAACAAATTAGCTCAATTTTTACATTGCGCTACAGATATTCATTGGCAAGCATGCAAAAGACTGCTACGTTATCTTAATGGTACAGCCACTCGAGGTCTTTTGCTTCGTCCTTCATCAACATTCTCACTTCAATGTTATTCAGACTGGGGCGTGGTTATTCCTGATGATCGACGGTTCAACAGAGGCTATCTAGTTTATTTGGAGGCTATCTAGTTTATTTTGGTGACAATTTAATCTCCTGGTCTAGTAAGAAGCAGCCAACGGTAGCACGCTCAAGTACAGAAAGTGAATATAAAGTTATTGTAAATGCCACTGCTGAGATAATGTGGATTACTACTCTTTTACGTGAGATTGGATATGCTCCTGCAGCATCTGCAACTTTATGGTGCGATAATGTTAATGCTATCTATCTTACTTCAAATCCTGTTTTTCATGCTCGAACAAAGCATGTTGAAATTGATTATCATTTTATTCGAGATCAGATACGGCTTGGCATTGTTTCTATTCGGTTTCTTAAAAGTGCAGAGCAAACCGCAGATATCATTGTAACATCCTAGTGAGACGAGTTGAGTCATTTCATAGAGGTGAGTTGAGTTGGGTTGAACCAAACCTGGTTGGGGTAGAATGAATGATAAGTGGACTTATTTGCATGGAAAGTTATTAAATTTGGTTATATTATTTGTTATTAAATAACTATATGTAGTTGTATTCTAATGATAGTCTTACACTCTTATAGTTATCCTTTGTAACTACTCTATATACAGAGTTGAATAAATAGAGTTGTATAATTCAATACGAGATATATAGAAAACCCAATTCTTTCCAGTTTTACACAGAGAGAGAGCCATCACTCTATACATTATCATAGACGACCAGTTTGTTAACTACACTAGTAAAAAAATAAAAATAAAAAACTAGACCATGAGAATATAAAATAAAGTTCAAAAAATTAATAAAATAAAGTACTAATATGTTTGAGCAACGCGCCAGTTTTTTGCTTTTTCGTATAGAACCAATGGATAACTTTATCACTTGTAACCAAATTGGTTGTGAGGATATATGCTGTATAAATACAATTGTTTGTGAATAATAGAAAAACAGTTCACAACCTATTTTCTGTGTATCTTTCTTATATGGTATTTTCTGTGAATAATAGAAAAACAATACCGAAAACCCTTTGGTTTTCGTTCTCATCTAAATTTTTTTTTTTTTTAAGGAACTACTTATTTGTTTTGTTCCTGAAGCTATCTTGATTCGATGGCCTCATCATCTAATCTTCCCAATATTGTTCACTCTACTGGCAGAACTCTGCTTTCTTTCAATGCTACTCGGTTTCCCTTGAAATTTACAGAACAAAATTATCCTGCATGGAGAGCTCAAATTGTGCATGAAGGGAAAATTATATATTGGGATACTATAGATATTTACCTACCATTCTAAGACTGAAATTGCTTAATGTTGACGTTTGACAACATGGCCAATTTCTTACCTTGATAATTATACATGGCCATAGATAAATGTGTGCTATATAAAAATAAGGAAATATTATAGGAAAATATTATTGTCATCAAATCCAAATCATGACCCTATTTTCTGAGTATTTGCTAAAGTGTAGGCTTAACTATATTGTAATGAAATCTAACTATAAGAAAGTATTTTTGACGCTATCCTAATCTATTACATCAGTTCCTCATCGATTCATTTTATGTGGAGGTACACCATGAACGTATTTATTAATCATCCCAATGTATTATGGCTTTTCCACTCTTATTTGTGGCTTCTCAAAGCATTTTCACCTAACAAAGGAAAAATCCAGTGATTTTCAGACAAAAACACATGATTTTACTCAAAAAGATAAACAAAAGATAATCTGGTTTTTGAACTTTCTTTGCCCAAAACTCAAATCTCTTATTGTAGATATAGATGGAGACAGACTCATTGGGTGGATTTGAGTACGGAAGATAAGTGGAAATAAGGGGAGTGAGAGTGACATGCAGCTTGAGGTTTTATGGAAAGAGGAAGATGGCGGTGGGGCTTCAGCGGTGAATTGGAGATTGGGTTGTGGAACGGTGCAAATACTGGAAAGGGGATAGGGGTGAATTTTAGGGTTGTAAAAGAGACCAATAAAGGAACAGGAACAAAAAAACTATGTAGGATAATTTTGTCTTCTTATTAAAAATTAGCGGTAAAGTTTTCTTTCAAGGCTTTGTCCGATGATAACACGATATTATAACTTTAGAGGTCAAGTGAGCTTTTTATCGAATGTTAAGCACTATTTAAATTTTTTTTTTAACAATTATAAATTTAATTAATTAAACAGTTATTGTTTTTTTTTATCATTTTAAACTGAACAGTTAATTTTATCCAACATTTTAAATTTAAACGGCCCTATCAACTGCTATATAATATTTACTTACTTCGGTCGTAAATAATCTTATGAAAGGATTAAAAAGCAAATCTCTAAGGTGTTACAATTATTTAATCAAATTATGAAAGTGAAATAATTAATTTTGTCAAATCTCAGAAACTAATCAATTAATGGTGAGATGGGTCGGTTCAATTGAGTTCATGTATTAACAATTCCTTTGGAAGTGAACCGCACCCATTATTGTTTGGCCTCTCCACTTTGTTTTCGCAGTCAGCCTCTCCACCTTGTTCTCTTGTACCAAGAGAGGGAACGGTGTCAAATGTAAATAATAGGCTTTTGATGAGAAAAAATAACTTTTATTTTGAAAAAATAACTTTTATTTTATATTTTTTTTCAATTATTATACAATTTTAAAGATATACTGAAAATGTAAATGTCTAATTTAAAGTAAATCAAAATTTCAAAATAATTATACTCGTGAAAAATAGTACACATATTCTTTTTATATTGAAAAATAATTGAGAATGAGATTTTTTTTTTGGAGCTTAATATTTTAGAATACCCTGAATTTTTTAAATTTTTACAATTTTACCATTTTTATATTTTTATCAATTTGATTTCAATTTGAACATTTTTATCAATTTGATTTCAATTTGAACATCTTATAATCATGGCACCCTCAACTTCAATTAAGAATGAATCCACTCTGACTATAAGATAAGCATAATTTGTTAAAACACACAGTTTTAAGATTTGAAAAAAACTTAGTTACACTTAGTGTATGAATCTACCCTATATGCTGAACAATAAAAAATAATATAACACATCTTTTGTCATTTGCAATAGCATGACAATGTCATAGCCTCTGAAATTGGGTTGGAGCTTTTAACCTTTGTAACTATTTTCATTAGCAAAAACAGAGTTTGACTCTTGTTCTTATTTTGACAATACTTGTTTATAACCGTAGATAATGCTGATAATAAATTAATTACTTTAATTCTTGCAGGCTGGAGGCCGTAGTTTTGACGTTGAACTCCGGCGCTGCGATCGGTTGATCTCCGAGCAGTCTCAAGTAGATGGTAACATTCCTCACCCAGTTTTCAATTTCACCCAATTGGCGACTCTATTTTCTAATAAAAGCTTGAAGGGACTTAGTTGCCCGTTCTGGTGCGCACTGAACACAAGTTGAACTTTCAATATCACATTTACTTCGGACCCATATATGGATCCTAGGGCTGTTCGTGGGTCGATTGAACCCATATATAGGTTCATGGTGGATCCTACCATTCCCAAGTTATTATAATCTGTCCCAAGGATAACTAGGAGTCCTTAGACAAATTCATGGTTGATCCTAACATCTCAAGTTAGATAACTGTAATATCAGTATCTAATGCCAAGGCAAAAGGTAGCGTTTCAAAAAGGCTCTTTTTCTTTTTTTTTGTTTTTTTTTCTTTTTTTTTTTTTTTTTTTTTTTGCTTTCACGGGCAGCCACTAGCGAGAGTTCACTAGAGGTCATCCTTTTTCTTTTTTTTTCGGTTTTTTTTTTTTTTCAAATAAACTTTAGATCTATATATTGGGATTTTGATACCCATATTTTGAGATTTTATTATCAAATCTAGTTCTAAATTATTGTTGTCGTTGTTATGGTAATTTTAATAATTATGTAGAAAAAAGTGCAGATCTCCTCTCTAATAGAAGGAAGAAATTTGAAGGTAATCAAATCGGACTTGTAAAAAAACTATTGAGTCCAACAATGGCCGTGAATAGCCACCAAGCTGAGCAAGCGATCAAATACTTCAAATTAAAATTGTATTTTTTTTTTATAAGTGATTTATTATCAGATGTTGAGAGGTTTAGGACACACTAGTACTAAATAAACATAATTTTTTATATATATAACTAGAAAGTTTAATCTCCTCGAGCTGTATAGTGTAAAGGTTTTTTACCCGCTTCCGAGGATCGAACTTGTATTCTCCACCTTACGAGGATTGAAGTCACTGACTACCTCAACTAACACCTTATCGGTAAATAAACATATTATTAATAACTTAAATAAGTTCACAATCATTTTATAATAAGTCATAAAATAAAGAATAAAAAAATAATTTCATATGTCAATATTATTAGTTAAATTCTCAACTTTGATATTATTATTAAAAATCATAGCATTTTGGCTTATTTAAAGATAAATTGACAATTTCAAAATCTGATTGTGAACTACTTCTTGAATGTCTCATGATTTGATGAGTAAAGGTATCTGATTGAATATATAAATTCACTCGTAAACTTTGTAACTTTTGTCCTATAGCAATATGAACTTTGTGGATATTTTATTAATTATCTTGTACTTGAACTTGCAAATTTTGATAATATCATAAACCCTTCCATGCTAACACAACAATTTTTGGGACTTTTGACTTTTATATGAAAAATTTTGATTCAATATATAGTTAGTATAACTTTTGGAATAATATTTTTATAAATTTCTATTATTTAATAAATGTTTAATTGATATAATTTTACAAGTTGAAGTATACAATATATAAAAAAAAAAAAAAAGTGTTTAATCAAATGATTTTCTAATTTAAAGTGGTTAATAGATATAATTTTATAAGTTGCACTATTTGATTTTATAAGTCAAAGTAAAAAGTTAAGAGTACCATAAAATTAAGTAATAAAATTTAAGAGTAAATTTGTGTATTACACTGAAACTATTTCTTATTGGTTTAATATATTATTTCACCCTCAACTTTAATGCTCCGTTTGTTTCTATAAAATAACTTGCTGAAAAATATTTTCCATAGAAAACATTTTCCTTGAAAAACAAATGACTTATTTTTTGTTGTTTGGTTATATTTTTGAAAATTGGTTATAAATATTAAAGTTTCTATCTCATGTGACCATAAAAAATATTAATAATAATAGAAATTTTATAATTTAAAATTTAAAATTTTTATTATTAAATATGAGAAGAATGCAAAATAAAATGTAAATTATGCAAGTTATTTTATGGAAACAAATGGAGCCTAAGTTTTTTTGCAATTTCACTCTGATTTGACCTTCATGCCAATTTTACCTTGAACTTTAACTTTTTATTGCAATTTTACTCCAATTTGATCTTTATATCAATTTCATATTGAACTTTGACCTTTTGATGCAGGAGCTCCTAAATTATAATTAGGATTTAAATTGTAAATAAAAAATAGGTTTATTCTTGACATTGGCTTGGATTAACTTAATACATTTGTGTGAATAAAGGAGTTTGAGTTAATAGTGAGTATAATCTTTATTATTATTTTTAATATTTTTAATTATTATTTTTAATATTTTTAAATTCTTTCTTTTCCCGATAATAAGTTATATTTAAAAATTAATTATTTGATACATGAATTTTTTTTTTTTTTAATTAGAAAGTGCTAGTGCAATAAAATGTCAAAGTTCAAGATGAAATTGGTATAAATATTATATTCGAGTGAAATTACAATAAAAAATTAAAGTTCAGAATGAAATTAACATAAAGGTCAAATTGAATTGAAATTGCAATAAAACCTAAAGCTGAGGATAAAACTATATATATTAAGCCATTTATTATTGACGGATGATAATTTGGCAAAAAGTGACCTTTATACTGCTAAATCAACGCTTTGTCGAGCCACGTATGTATAGACAGTTTTAATTACAATTTTTTTTTTTAATCTAGACACTAAATGTCACGACCCGTTTCCGTGGGCCGGACCGGCACTAGGGCCCAGGTAAGCTTAAGGCCCCCCCCAGGTTAAGCTTAAGGCCCCCGAGGCCGTAGTAAGCCTAAATTATTCAAGGCTGTCTCAATTCTCATTCAAAACAGATAAAGCCTCTATACAAAGCATGCCCAATCTCGATTTAACACATTAATATAATAACCTGGGCTATTCACAATAAATTATAATCACATTATGGACTTACTGGCTTAACTGCGTTCACCTGGCGGCTGTTGCCATAATATATAATTATAAGTGTAATGCTAAACAACTAGATTTCCAATCATTCAATACAACCCATAACTGCGGAGTCCAAAGAATAATCTGTAGATAACAGATAATTTATTTACATCCAAAATTAAATAGCAGGGAGTATAAAGTTTTTACATTTTAACTCTGCGGCAGAAAGAAAAGATTTGCCAGAGCTCCAGTCGAATCAGCTTGCTTCCCTAGTACCTGGGGAGGTTTGTTGGGGGGAGGGGGAGTTATTGCAACCACCGGCGAATTAATAATAAATAATACACCACCACATACAGTCAATCAAAAATGCAACCCTAGTTTACTGAATGAACACACAACAGTCATATTCAAGATGAACATGACATCAGCACCCCGACAAAAACAATTATCACCTTAATTAATCACATACGTGGGAATTAGTTCAGTGGAGTCACCGAAGCCCCCGATGAGCCGTCTCCTCCCACATGGGGCTCATCCCTCCTCACATGTGCTACCAGGCGGCAGCCGATTTCCCCG
Organism: Jatropha curcas; assembly: GCF_014843425.1. The sequence continues at coordinate 1,202,047 of NW_023591682.1, read as the reverse complement.
CATACTGTCCGACCGGTCAATCCTCACATTTGACCAGCCCTCTCATTGTTTTTTTTTTTTTTTTCATTTCTCTCCTTTCTTTTCCATACCAACAGGAGGGCAACCCGGTCGGTCTCCATCAAATCGGTCTCCATCAAATCTAGATCTTCAAGCGCTCACAACAGGAGGCCACCCTGTGGGCTGCGATCAGATCTAGATTATCGGGTGCGCCCAATAAAGAAGCCAACTTGTAATTTTTCATATCACACAAATCATAGCGATAGGTGCACACGGGGGCACCGATCTCCCGTTTACCGGGCCAAATTTCATATTATATTCAGGATCCATATCACATTTACCATTCTCCCAAACCCATGGTGACCCACTTCATCCCAATTCCACACAAACAAATCACAGCATAGCCACAACACAAATAATCAGACAATTCATTCATCATAAACACCAATTTCATCCAAATGCACAATTATATATAAGTATAATTATAGTGATCGTAACATTAATATATATATGATAAAATACTTATAATATATTGTAATATATGTAAATGAAAATATAATGTTTATAAATAAATGTTATGCAAATGCAATGTTGATGTGCATTATTCATTATTACTCACAGTGATGGAGAGCGAGGTTCTATCTTTGATTCTGTCCTGGAGGAGCACTAGATGGACCCGGGCGATCTAAGAAATTACAAGAATGACACAAAAGAATAATTCTATCAGACAAAATATTCCTTTACCACTCTAAAAATTTTATTTTATATTCTAACTTCTCTACGTAATTTAATCTTCAGATTTAATTTCTTTTCTATAATAATTTATTTTTCTACCGAACACTATTTTATTTATTTTCTTCTAACTTGTATTTTATTTCCTACTGAAATTTATTTTATTTTTCTATCGAAATTTCTTTTATATTTCTACCGAAATTTCGGCAGCATCTCCCCTAAAATTGGACTATCCACCTGCTAAAATATCAACAATATCAAATATTTCCAAACCACACAGCCCATCCATCGGGCAATCAATCAATCAAATTTTTCCATCCTCCATCAATCTCAACATCACCAACATTTTCCCATCCTCCTTCAATCTCAACATCACCACACAATCCAATTTATACATTACAATAACATTATTTTAAAACTACCTTAATTATATCAACACTAATATTATAAAGCTATTAACTATTCACAATGACCAAATTAAATTAACCAAATTAATTAACTACAAATAAAATTAATTTAATTAACTAATATTACTAACACTAACTTAACTAAACTAATTGACTACAAATAATAAAATTAATTTCATTAACTACTACTACTAAATTAATTAACTACAAATACTAAAATTAATTTAATTAACTAATATTACTAACACTAACTTAACTAAATAAATTAACTACAATTAACTAATTTCATTCACTAAAACTAACTTAACTAAACTTAACTAAACTCATTAATTGCAAATAATAAAATTTTATTTCATTAACTAATATTACTAAATTAATTAACTACAAATAATAAACTTAAGTTAATTAACTAATATTATTAACATTAACTAAATCAACTAAAATTATTAAAATTAAACTAACTAAATTTAATTAACTATCATTAATAAAATTAAATTAATTAACTAATGACAAAGGCTGTGCCTGGCTGCTGTGGGGCGACAGAGGAACAGGCAACGCGATCTGGCCGAGGAGACAACGCGATCTGGCCGAGGAGACGAGGAGCTGCTGGCGGAGCTGTTGCGTTGCCGAGCTGCAGTAGGGGCGGTGGCGGAGTGGCAGTGGCGCGCGGCTCTGCTGCGTTGCCTTTGTCTCGCCAAGAACGCAGGCACAAGGAAAGAAAAAGAAAGAAAAAAAGGAAGAAAGGAAGAAAGGAAGGAAGAAGACGAAGAAGAAGAGGGAAGAGTGGCAGTGGCGCTGTGATGGCAGTGGCGATGGAGTGGAGATGCGCTGGTGAGGGGGGAGTGAGTTTAGCATTGGAGATAAAAGAAAAAGAGAATTTTCTAAGATGGTTTGGGTCGAAACGGTTCGACTTTTTTTTTTTTTTTTTCTAGATGGTTTGGGTCGAACCGGTTCGGTTCGGTTCGATTCGGCCCAAATCATCGATTTTTAACTGGTTTTCGATTTTTTTCAATCGGTTTTCGATTCGGTTTCTAATAGTATTCACACTAAAATATTAATATAAATTAATAAAAATTCGGATTGTTTCAGTCTTCCCCCCTTAAAAAAAATTCGTCCTCGAATTTTGAAAATAACAAGAACTAGGATGCAACAATTGTTTACGACAATGATGGCTGTACTTCTCACATAATGTTGTTGAGCAGATAGAAGGATGAATCAAGAATATGAGATAAATATTTTTGAGTTCGTTAGTCAGACCGGTGGAACTAATTTTATTAAATTTATGAAGACAAACGAATGAGAAGAAAATCTAATTTATAGGGAGGGTAGGATGATTATGAGATGAATCTAGGTAGGATGATTATGAGATGAATCTAGCCCCAAAGTTACCTACCTTATTACCATAGTTAATTTAAACTTGAGTTGTACTATATCTATAAGTCGTCAAATCAAATATTCATAACCTAAAGTACAGATTCGACACTAGTATTCACCTTTACACGTGAGAATTTTAATCACTTATAACCTCTGCTCTAAGTAAGGGTTATTAATCTCATTAGCTCTAAATCATGTGTCCTTACATTGATGTATCATCATTTATTCTCTCACTAGCTATCATAGGCAAAGATCATCACTCCATAAGAAACTCATACACAAACCAAGTATTTAACCTTACTGTTATAAGAATCCGCATATTCAATCAAATTTACTACTATCTCAATTTGGACTCTTTATTTTAAAATTCAAAACCTACATGAAGACTCATCCATTTTTCATCAATTCCAATTCCATATATTTCCATATATGTTGCCCTCATAATCCCCATTGACGTTGTTTCATAATTAAGTAAGATGATTGCGCCAATTCATATACTCCATTCCATAATGAAATCCAGTCTACATTTTTTTTTTTTTACAAGCTTAATCAAGATGTAAAATTCTCCAAACCGTAATTTATATCCAGTTTACCTAGGTCTACGTATCCAGAAATCCTAAACAAGTAGTGTAAGTAAGAGATCAAGAATGTTAAACCCATAATTCAACTCCTGATTAGACTATGTCCTTTGTCTTATGTTTATTCTTAATCTCATGAATGCCTATGAATATTTAGATAATAATATCATTGAGTTATTCCTTTTTCCAAGTCCATCATAATGTCTGTCACCTCCAAAAATTGTAAAATTTATACCTAATACGATCTAGGAATATTTTCAACCTTAATTATGTTCTCTCTATGTTCTTTACTCCAAACAAAGTTAATACCTCATTGAATTCTTAAAAATGGACCTAACAAATTAAGTAGTCTCTTAAGCCACCAGATATGTCACATCTGCCATTTATAACACAATTATATTCATTCAATCATAATTTAACACAATTCTATTCATTCACTCATCATTGCTACCAATCACTAAGAATTTCGGAATAGGTTTACATCGACTCCAAATCATGTATTAATGATTCTCATCCTAATTGGTATCTCAATCATTCCATGAGCAATTTTCATTGATTACTGATATGATCGACACCTATGAGTTGGCATTCCAATATAATTAAGATGAAATCTTAAACCATCCCGTTATCACATCCACTAATCCTATAGTTTATATTTTCAGTCTTTAAATACTAGCATGTATTCTCCTCACTAATTTGTTAAAACTATCCCAATTTCACCTATTCCTTCTTATACCAAGTTTCACTGTTCCATACAAATAGTAAATTAAAACTCAGCTTGCTTACTAATGAATGAAAATACTCTAATTACCTTCATGTTCTAATAAGGACATAAATATAACTTTTACAGGACATAAATATAATTTTCCTTCTTTATCCAATAAAACAAGTAACTTGCAAAAGTTGCACTAATTAATAGAATTTCCTTATTTTAATTGCTTTACGTCAAGAGATTAAATTTATTCACATTCGTTGTCATCTCAAGCTAAACCCCCATGATCTTTTATCAACTCTTATTCCCAATCATTACTATTTCCCAACTAGATGCTATCAAATTACATAAGTCAAAATTTTCTTATCTCTCTCTCGAGTAGAAAGTCTATCTTTCTGAATATAAGTACTAAGTTCTTTCATCATCGGGATTACAATCCTTAAATCATTATCTATTTGTATACCACCAGACATTCAATAACTTCCTACCTTTGATCTCTTTTTAGAATATAAATTCCGCTGATGTTATCATTATTTATTTCGATCGATACTTGTTACCTTAATCCCTTTCTATTAAACCTCCTAATTACTGACTATCACTCATTTAACTCACATAATTCATACTCTTCACGTTTCTACAATTGATCTTTTCTAATATCCATTACAATAACAGGACTAGACCATCCTTACTATCTAATTATACTGAGTATTACTTATCAATTAAATAATTGGACAATATATCTCTTCCAATGTCCGATGTATTCACATACTCTTTAATCATTCATAGCCCAATATTTACATGAACGTAAGTACCTTAATTTCCCTATATGGAGTCCTCAGACATAGAAATCTCCCCATTAAACAAAATCATGATTGGTAATTCACATAACCACCTCGACCGTGTTGCAACAATTATTTTAAATAATAAAAGCTAATACCATTAGATTTATTCTTACTTGTACATAATTATAAACCATAAGATTGCCAACCAATCCACACAATATCCATTACTAAATGCATACAGAGTAGAGTATTTGTCTCTTACTACGAATCACAATTTACGTTCTGTATAACCACAATAATATTTATATGATTCCCTTATTCATACACTTGAAAAGGAATAGTTGATGATGCTACCAATACACTTTACTCCACCAAGCAGTAAATTACTTCTCATAATTTAAAAATCACTTGGTATAATAATTCCACCAATATTATTCTTTATGAAAAATATACTCATCTCCAATTATATATTAGGCAAAGATCACACCCAAATCCTTCAATATTTAAATCTATAAAAAATCAGTATATGTACTATTATACTTAATTAATGTAATTATTCCATCAGAAAATATAATTACCCCCAATAAACTATTAATAAAATCATCCACCAACCCAACATCATGTAAATAGTCACCAAATACAATATATTAATTCAAGCACCAAATTAAAATATTCTAATGTCCTCAAATACCGGAACGATTTAGTTCTCTTATTAAATTAAAACTAGCAACTAATTCTCAAATTGCTGCAAGGCACACATATATACACGCACTCATGGCATTCTTCTTCTTTTTATTTTTTTTTTTTTTATATGTATTCTACATTCAACACATATTAAAATAAATAGTACACTTACGAGTATTTGACTTCAATTTATTATTCATATGCCAACTTATCTTCTTACATACTTAAATTATATATGGACTATTATTTAATTCTCATAGAAGGATTTTGTTTTTAAACCGTCTCCGTGAGCATGCATAACTAAATCACAGTCTCTAAACGAACAAGATGCAAATTTTAATCATTAAAACACTTGACTTTAGGCTGGTTTGACTGAACAACGCTTGGAAGGAAAAAGCAAGCGAGGGAACAATTGTCAAGACATAACAGGTAATTACTCCGCAGTTACATCTAAACTTATAACTTATGCTCTGATACACCTTTGTCACGAACCCTGTTTTTCCATGAAGGCCGGACGGACTACACTAGGGCCCAGGTAAGCTTAAAGCCCCCGAGGCCCGTAGTAAGCCTAAATTATCTAATATGTCTACCTATCTTTTCCAATTTCATCAAAACAGTAAACCCATATACAAACATCTGGCCCAAACTCAAATAACACAATGTATAACCAGGGCCTATTCACAATAAGTTATAATCACGTTATGGGCTTACTGGTTCACCTGCAGCTAATTACCTAACATTTAATTTATAGTGTAGTGCTAACAATAAGTCCAATATTAATACTGCAGCTAATTACCTAACATTTAATTTATAGTGTAGTGCTAACAATAAGTCCAATATTAATACACAACCCTATAACTGCGGAGTCTAAAAATAATCTGATAACGGAATATACATTTATAACTCTGCGGAGAAGATTGCAGAGCTTCTGTCGAATCAGCTGCTTCCTAGTACCTGGGAGGTTTGTTGGGGAGGTGAGTTTTGCAACTCAGTAAATAATAATAAATAATACACATCACAAACAGTCACACAAATGCACCCTAGAATACTGGATGTACACACAGCAGTCAATCATATATATGACATTACATCAGCACCACAAACCAATATCACTCTTCAAATAATCACATCACTGTGGAATAGTCAGTTGGCTGTCACCTAAACCCCCGACGAGCCGTCCTCTCACAACAGGCCCATCCTTCTCAAACAATGTACCCGGGAGCCAATCCCCAGAATATATGAGCCGACCGGTCTAAATCCTCACTTGACCAGTCCTCCAATTTATTTTATTTTACATTCACTCTTTTTCTTTATCATCTCATCAACATCATTTCATCAATTCATCAGGTGCACACGGGGCGCCGATCTCCTTATTTACCGGGGCCGACGGTCTCCAATTTTCATCAATTCATCAGGATCCATATTATCGACCGTCCTCACAAACCCAGGGTGACCCACTGTCATCCTATACCTCCACACAAACAGAGACACAGTAGTATACACAAGAGCACAAATAATCAAACAATTTCCATATCATAATACACAATTCATTCCAAAATGACACCAATTATGCATAAGTATAAATATCAGTGAATCATAACATATATTTTTTTGAGAAATACATTATGTAAATAATAAAAATGTAATGTTATGCAAATGCAAAGTGTTGACATTGCATATAATTTATTATTACTCACAGTGAATGGAGAGCGAAAAGTTCTAGCTTATGATTCTGTCCTGGAGGAGCAACTAGATGGAACCCGGGGCGATCTACGCAAAAGTTTAGAACGACACAAAGACAAATAAATTCTATCAACAATTATATTCTTTTTTACCACTCTAAAATTTTTATTTTATATTTCTAACTCTTCTACGATAATTCTAATCTCGAGAATTTAATATTTTCTATATAAAATTTATTTTTCTACCGAACACATTCTTCTTTATTTTCTTTCTGACTTCATTTATTTACCTACCGAATTCATATTTATTTATTTATTTTTTTTTTTATTACAAATATACCGAATTTATTTATTTTTACCGAATATTTCACACGCGAGCATCTCCCCTACAAAATTGGATATCTACCTGTTAAAACATCAACAATTTCACAAAGTAATCAATCCATACGGACCCATCCGATCGGGCCAATGGGCCAATTAATCACAACAACAGTTTTCCCCATCCTGCCCTCTAAAAATATTAAAATAATTCTTTCGTATTCATATTAATATCAATATATTTTTTATTTTTTTTCTAACATCACCACACCAACTCAATTTATACACTTTACAATAACATTTATAATCTAAGCTACCTCTAATTAAAATTCAACAATAAAATTATAAAAGCTATTACTACTCACCATTTTACAAATTGAATTAACTTACAAATAATAAGATTAATTAATTTCATTATCTAACATTTCTAACATGAAACTTGCATAGATTAATATAAACAAAAATCAAAAAATTCATTATCTAATATTAATATCTAATACTAATTAATAAAACTAATATTTCATTATCTAAATAACATTTAACATAACACAATTAATGTTAATTATATTAATACTAATAAACATTTAACTAAATAACATTAACTAAATAACGTTAACACTATTAACGTTAATTAATTATGCTAGATCGAAATTTCTTACGCGAGTCGGGTAAAGAAGCAGTGACTGCCGGTGATCGAACTTGACTGGCAGTGGCGGAGAGAGGCGGAGAGAGGCGGAGAGAGGCGGCTGGCAGCGAGACGTGCAGCTGGAGCTGCTGCTATGGGCGCGCCAGACCTGACAGAGGGCCTGACTGCGCGATCTGTGGCGCTGCGTGAGCTAGGACAAGGCGGAACGAGCAACAGAGCTGCTCCGGTGACGAGCGGCAGTGAGAACGGCAGTGGCGCTCGACTGGAGCTGCTGGACAGTGGTGCGAATGCAGGTGCAGGGAAGAAGAAAGGTCCTCTGCTCTCGCACAAGAACGCAGACAAGGAAAGAAAAGGAAAGAAAGAAAAGAGAAGAAAGGAAAGAAGAAGAAGGAGAAGAAGAAGAAGAAGAAGGAGAAGAAAAAGAAGAAGAAGAGGGAGGAGAAGTGGCGGTGAGCGCATTGGTTGGCACAGTGGCGATGGAGTGGCAGGTGCCTTGTGAGGGGGAGTGAGTTTAGCGTTGGAGATAAATAGAAAAGAGAAATTTTCTAGATGGTTGGAGTCGAACCGTTCGATTCGGGTTCGATTCAGGCCCAAAATCATCCAGATTATTTAACGTTGGTTTTCAAAATTTTTCACATCGGTTTTTGGTTCGGTTTCTCCATAGTTAGTTGCACATAGTAGTTGCACTAAAATATTAATATTAATTTCCAGGCTGTCGGTTCATTAAATTTAATTGGAAAAATTTTGAAAATAAAAATTCGGGTTATTTCAGCATCAATATTTGATGAGAAGTGCATCAAAATGATGAGTTAGAGAGAGGTGCTTCAGCAAAATTAATTGAAGAGAGGTGCTTCAAATGCTAGATTAAAAATTTTTAATTGTTAATTACTATAATAAAAAAATATTATGTTTGAATTAAGAGAGAATGTTAAGATTAATTCAAAATAATATTACTAAAAATATTTTGAGATTTCAATTTTATTTAGTACAGATTTTCTGCATAGAATTTGATATTTTTGTTATTAAGATTAATGATTTTTAGGAGTATTTTTAGGTTACAACATTATTTCAATTTTATTTAGTACAGATTTTCTGCATAGAATTTGATATTTTTGTTATTAAGATTAATGATTTTTAGGAGTATTTTTAGGTCTTATTTAATTCACTTATAAGCCTATAAATAAACACATTCTTTTGTTAATTCAATAAAGTGCAAAGCATTGTGAATCATCCTGTGCATTTTCATTTTTCCTTCCCAAAAAAATTTAACAGTTAATATATACATACACATGGATTGATTCATTTCTTTGAAGGCAGAGGAATTGCTTTGCTTACGTTTATGATTAAAAATACCTTCATTTAAAAAAAAATATGGTTTGTAACTAATTTGGTGGATATTTAAAATTAAGATTTTAAATATTCAACCTTCAAACTTTAAAATTTAATTCTTGCGCTCTAATTAAAATCAATTTAGTTGTATCTCCTATAATAGGTGCTCGTACCATTAATTAAATTTTTTTATTAATTCATTTAAATTAAATATTAGCAAATCAAAATGCAACATACCATGCACCATTAATTGATATGGAGTTTATTCAATTTCATAAAATAAAATACATTTTTACAAAAATATAAATTTAGTCATTGAGCAGTTGTAATTTGGTAATAAGGCATAGTAGATTCAACACTTGAGGTTTACAATCTTGAAAAGATTTAGAAAAGAGAATTAAAATTTATATAAAAGCAATTTTCTTCCAAAAATAAACCTTAAGGCTCAAACAATCTTTTTTCGTCTGGTAAAATCAGAAACTGTAATTCAAACTTTTATTCTTAACCTTAAGAGGATTGATTTATTTTGCTTACCACCTTGTTGGTAAACTAAAATGAATATATATCTTAATAAAAATTCTTTAAAATAAAAAAAGAACATCCAAACCCTTCCATTCTCTTTTGCTCTGCAAAAACAAAAGAGAGTCGAAGGCCAAGTCTTAAAGACCACACACCAAACTCCGATGACAGAATAGGCCAACTACCAAAGTAAACTAGCTTAAGCAAACCCAACCTAAAAGATTTTCCAGAGATTTTGCTATATTCTTACAGAGGTATATCCCATTGATACTGATCCCTCTCTAAGATTCATCACTTAGTAATTGGATCACCTGCTGCAATATATCATCTCTAATAGTTCGCTTGACTCCATTAAAGCTTGTCAAGACAGGTTGTAAAAAAGGAACCATTTCTGGAAAAAAAAAAATGTAAGCTTCTTTCAAGGATTTTGTATGGACAAAATTAGCTGAAGACAAGCAGAGTGCAAGGCAAAAATTCAAAAGCAGAGGTAAAAATTTACTAAACATAAACAGAAATATTCCTGCTCTGAATCCTTATCTTTTACAAGTGCATATTGGAATGTTTGTCCAACATGCCATCTGAGAATTTTATATGTTTCGCTTAAGATAAGTTGCAGTAATCTCTACCAAGTTCAATTAAAGAAGAATTAAATCTATTTTCTCATACAAAGTGACCAATTACTGCTTATTGCTATTTCAGTGAAGTTTATTCAATAGAATTGGCTCAAATCTCTCTCCAAGCCATCCAGGAAACTTTAAAGAATAGATTATCATCTAACAAAAAGAACAGATTCAACCAAAAACTAAATCACCACAACAGAACTGCACTAGTAATGACCTGGAGATCTATAATCTAAAAGGGACATCCCTGTATCTAACAATCTATGCTGCTAAAGACTGCCCTAGAGATTTACCAACTCTGCAAAACCTTGCCAAAATCCAATCAATACATGAAAAAGAATTAAATAGAACAGCTCTTACATTTAAATCTAGCAGAAAATAGACATCCAAGAGCCAACTAAAACAAAAGCAGACAAACAGTTAAACAGCCAAAAAGCTATATAATATACGAGAATTGGATCTAGAGAAAGTAACAATCTTCTTTTTTTTTTTTCAACCTGAAACAAATAGATTCTGCCATAGCAGCAAAGGGAAAAAATCTCTTTGATAAAACAGTATTAATTTCCCTTGCAAACATTAAATTCAGATTCAAGTAAACAGAATCTAATCTCTAAAAGAGGAATGAATACTGCATGTGTTCAAAGAGAGAGATGAAGACGCCACCAAATTCTCTCGAGTTTATGAGTTTCAGTATCTCTATGATAACGGTATTCATTCTCTTCCTAAAATGGATTCGCTTGATTCAATATATGTAAAATACAATACAGAGAAAAAAGAGAAACCATTTTAGGAAGAGGAATGAACAACGTGCCCAGAGGGACGGAGATTGAGAGGCAGAAGAGGAGTTAGGGTTTTACGCTATTTATGGACAGCTTCCAAGTTGACACCTGACGAAAACGACGACGTTTAGATGGTCGAATCTGGTAAAACTCACCGACCAACCAACCAATCAATCCATTAGTTACGCAAGCTAGCCGTTACAAACTGCCAGCTGGTTGCCACGTCATTTTAGGTCGGTAGTCTTTTTCTTTTCTGCGTGGGGCCGAAGGCTGGTGTTCTTGCAACGATGCCGTTCTATATGGGGATGACCGATCAGAAATCCTACTCCTAAAAGGAGAAAGTGCAACGACGCCGTTTCCAAATATACAGAATCCTGAAACAAAACGGAGGAGAAAATTCCCTATATATTGCGCTTGGTCTTTGCACAAAAGTGCGTTGTGAAATCAGCAAGTAAAATATCACCATGGCTAGTAAACCTTTTTCGCTTTCTGTTCAATGCAAAGAACTAGAAGGCCACTTCGACTCCGTTTATTCCTCCATTAGAGAACTTTCTAAAGAGCTTGACTCAATGGAGCAATTGATGGTTGAACGTTACAGAGAACTTGAAGCGAAAGAGAAGCGCGTGGAAGAAGCAGTGACTGATAGAGTCAAGGATTTTGAACTCAAACAAAAGGGTCTTGATTTGAGTCGACAGTGGATAGAATTATCGGCGAAAGAGATAAATTTAGCGCAAGGATCAATGAGGGATCATGTTAAATTGCTTGCAGAGAAAGAGAAGCGATTGGAAATGATTTATAATTATATTAATGGGATGATTGACTTGAAGTTGAACCAGTTCAAGTTAGATGTAGAGTGGGTTAAAGGAGAAATTCAAGATTTGCAAGTTAATCTTCTGAAATTCAAAACTTGTGTTGATAATTTTAGTTGGGAGAGAGACAAGCTTGAAGCAAAGTCAATACTATTCGAATTGGACGAGAAGAGATTTCAAGAAAAGTCAGAAGAACTCGAGTTAAAGGAGGAGCGATTGGAAGAGCAATCTAAAAAATTTAGAAAGAAAGATGAGGACTACCAGAAAAGATTGGAAGAACTTGAATTGAGGGAGAAACAACTCGAAGAGCGCGAAACGCAATTTGAAGAATTTAGAAAGAAAGACGATGAATATAAGAAAAGATTGGAAGAACTTGAATTGAGAGAGAAGCAATTCGAAGAGCACAAATTTAAGGAGGGAACCAACCGGCAATCAAACAAGTTAAGTGGAAACAAGCGTGGTCGTTCGCAGAAGGTTCCATCAATGAAAGCTTCTACAACTCCATGGCCAGCGCGCGCACCCTATAGTCTAAGGGATACGACAATAAGACGTCGTATAAGCACTAGCTGATGTCTTATACCAATGTATGCATGAGCTAACTGTATTGCTTTTGCAGGTTTTATGTAAGTTGCTATAATAGTTGTACGAGGATTATTGCGTATTTAATCTTCATTCACAGGCTAAACTGTATCACTATTGTTAGAGGAAGCTCTTGCAGGTTTTGTTTTGCTTTTGATAACTGTATTTCTGCTATACTAATTACAGTAATAATCATCAGGAGAATTCCTGTTCCTGTGTCTTGTTTCTAATAATATGAATTTCTTAAATCACCATCATAATGATGAAATAATTAAATCATAAAGATTTTCAATTATGATTAATGATTTAATTAAATGAACCAACAATTTATAGGGAAAAAAAAGAGTGGAAACAATAATTTTATAATGAAGTGTGTGCTTTCTATTATTAAATAAATCAATTATATTTTTAAGTTAATAAGGGTGACAGTCAAAAATATTACATATAGGCAATTGAGAAAACGAAAAAGAAAAAAAATTTGCAGTGGACATGGTCTTATTAGACCGGAAATTTGATAACAATCTCAACGATAATCGCATTAATAAGCTGAAAGTGAGTTCACCGTCCATTTCACACTCGCGCTAACTACACAAAAACAAGGTGGCGTTGGTTGGTTGGTCCCGCTCAAATTAACGACCGTAATCACAGGTACACCCCTCGCGCGAATTCGGGATTTCTAAGCTGTTATCCATAATCTCTCCCTCTCCTTTCAATTCTCTCTGCTTCGGTTCCTTTTTTTTTTTCTTTTTATTGTTTCTTTTTTTCTGCTTGTGCGTTTAAACGATTCAAATTGAAACAGTTGCTGTATTTCTCTTATTCCTTGAACGTTTTTGGGCTGTATACTTCAATCTTTCTGGATGTCCTTAGATTTTGTTTTATGAATTCTTATTTGTTCTTTTTTTTTTTTTTTTTTTTTTTTTTTTTTTGAAACTGTTGGAGAAAAAAGGTTTTTTTTTTTTTTTTTTTTTTTATTCTGAGGAAAATGGTATGAAGTTTTTGCAAGTGGGTTTATTTTAATTTTCTTTGTTTTTAACTGTTTTGTTTCTACCTAAAATAGTGGCTGCTGCTTGTTGTTAGAAAAATTTTTTTTTTTTTTTTTTTTTTTTTATTCTGAGAAAATTATGAGTTTTTGCAAGTGGGTTTTATTTAATTTTCTTTGTTTTTAACTGTTTTGTTCCATACCTAAATAGTGCTCTGCTTGTTGTAGAAAACAGAGGAATTTTTTTCCAGAATGTCCTTGGCTTTGAAAATTGGTAGCTTTTATTCATCTTTTCTATTTGTTTTCTGTAAAGAACTTTGTTTTGATATTTTGGTGAAAACCATATTCGCCATATAGTTTTGGTGCCTGAGATGAAAGCTTCAGTTGGAGAGGTGTATTTTTGTGCAATTAAAGTGAGTGATAAAAGAAGGAATTAATTTTGCTAAAAAACTGGGCACTTGATTTTAGATTAAAGGGTTTGCTTTACTTATTTTATGGCAGGATGGGAAGGGTCAAGCTAAAGATAAAAAGGTTAGAGAGCACCAGCAATCGACAAGTGACCTATTCTAAACGAAGGAATGGGATCTTGAAGAAAGCCAAGGAATTGTCCATATTATGTGACATAGATGTTGTCCTTCTCATGTTCTGTCCAACTGGAAAGCCTACATTATTCCAAGGAGAACAAAGGTGATTAAACAAAAACATGTTATTCAACATATTATTCATATTACTGGTTAGCTAATATTTGAATGAGATGATTTTTCTTTCAATTGTTGGCTGTCTCTATTGTGAAGAAGTGTAAAGAGGAGCATGTTCTCTTGTTCCATGTGCTAAGACTGGGTGAATTATATTTTAAGCAGTTCTTGCTAGGTGATTTTGGTGTAAATTTATTAAAGAACATTAATATAGGAATGGATGTTGAGGCAACTATGGGAGCTTTAGTATTGTTTCACTAAGTGTTATTAAGAATTTTTGAACATCTATGTTTAAATAAATCTCACTTTCAAATGCCTCAGAAAAATAAACACAGTATAAATACTAATATGTTTTATCTCTTTAATTTTCAGCAATATAGAAGAAGTAATTGCAAAATTTGCTCAATTAACTCCACAGGAAAGGGCAAAAAGGTACCAGAACTCTCAAGGAAATTTTGATCCTTTTCACTTAGTATTTTAGTTGAATTAGAAAGGCTATAAAGCTAACAGATTTTCCATTTAATTGTAACCAGGAAATTGGAGAGCCTTGAAGTAAGATTGACTACGACTTATCCTCTGAAATTCCCTATTTGTTGAAATGTTATAGTTAGTACATATTGAAGCATCAATATAATGTCTTCTTCAACTGATGCAATCAATTTGGGTTCTTCTTGAGAATATAGGCATTGAGAAAAACCTTCAAGAAGTTTGACCACGACGTTAATATGAAAGAGTTCTTGGGTGCGAGGTATTTGATTATTTTGGGCAATTCAGTGAATTTTCAGTTAAAGGTGTGATTTGAATATCAATTTTTTTCTGTCCTTGCAGCATTCAGACAGCTGAGGTAAGAAATGGTTACCAATATTCTTATCATTTTTGTTAATTTTGGATTCTCATGTAACCATCAATCTCAAATGTGTTATGAACAGGAGTTGACTGATCAAGTTAGGCTGGTGCAAGAACAAATTTCAGAAGCACAGAAGAGACTGAGGTGCACCTTCAAAGATTTTAATAATTACAGTTTTCCTTTCTCTTTTATGGTATTGTTGATATTCACACTCCATTTTCTAGAGATGACATGCAAGATGCAACAAAGGGTAGATATCTTTTAGATTGCATGATTTCTAAGCTTCTTTAATGTTGCTTCATTTTTAAACATCAGGCATGTATTCATATTTTTATGCACTGATAAAGTGATAAGAGCTATAAAGCTTTCAGAATTTTGCACGTGATAAATCAACTCGAGAGAAGTACAACATACATTTACCTGTTTTTCTGTTGTGATTGTCTTGTCAATATGCGTGTTTATCTTATGAATCTATTTTATGGTTAGTTTTTGTTTTTCATTGTAGCAACCAGACATTGTAGTTAGAGGATATTATACTAGATCTCTGTTGGGATGCCAAATTTAACCTAAAATGTTGCAGGTAGCTTGTAAATCTTGTGTTGTCTCTGCCAACTTTGTAAATGTTGTTTTGGGTTACCCCAATATCTATGCTTGCATGTCCGATACTTATATAATTGCATATGTAGGTATATGTATAAAAACGGCTTGTCTATTTTCAGTTTATAGGAAGACAATAAGTCTTACAGTTTCATGCCATTTTTTCAGCTATTGGAGTAACCCTGACATGGTTGATAGCATACAACATCTTGGGCAAATGGAAGACTCTCTGAAAGAATCAATTAACCGAATCCGCCTGCACAAGGTATGTTATATGCTCTCAGTGTTTGATCATTGATCATGTGGCTAGATATCCTTGTTTAAGATAGTTTATTCTAAAGACATGATTAGAATTGCGGAGACCTTTGAGATTGAGTCCATCTGGTATGATGAGTTTCAGAACACTCTCCCAATTTATAAATAACCTGTCCAAATTACTTCCAGCTATTGACAAATCCTTTTGGTCTTTCTCATTTAGCGTAACTCGCCACCTTGTGTGTATCACTTTTGGAAATGTATGCTATGTTCCTAAAATCATAAAACATACAAATTATAATTGAGATGTCACGGATGTATTGTTCAGTCTTTTGTGACAGCAGTTATTTGTACCACTTAATTATTTTGAGTGAAGTTAGAACTGTTATTTCATTAATTCATTTTGCCCACTTTTAGCAAGATCCTTGGAAGTATACAATAATGCGAGGATATTATATTCTTAAAGTAGTTACTTCTGCTGGCAGGAAAATTTTGGGAAGTGCCAACTTATGCTATTAGAATGCCATAGCCAGTTAATGCACTGGCAGTGAATTTTTTAGTCAGTTGGAAAATCTTATTTGTGATTATCTTGCCTCACAGTTTCAGAATGGATTGGCCTTACCTTTGATGATGAATGGCATGCAAGATGTCCAACCACTATCATGGATTCCGAACAATGGAAATCAAACTATGATGTTATCCAATGAGCAAAATTTTTTGCAGAAAAGGTAATTATATCTCACTTTTGTATCTGAGGATTCAGCGTCCCAAGGGCCTTGTAATCAACATATGGCTGAGTGATCGTCCTCCTGAAAGTAATTTTTTTGCTTAAATATAGATGAAATTCCCAATAAGTACACTACAAACCATTGTTGTTAACATCTCTTAATTATTTTGGCACTACTATCTGATTCCTTTTAACATCTGTCATTCTTTTTCTTCTTCTTTACCCACATAGAACTTACCTTGCAAAAGGATTGCAATTTCTTTTATTTTTTCTTGTTATCCTATGGTTGAACTTTTCTGTTTTCTACAGAGAGGTGGAAAGCTCAGATGCATCTCTTCCAGGCTATTCTGGTTACTATAATACTGGCAAACAAACGGAAATTGGAAATTCAGGATCAGTTGAGAATATGGGACAGGAAGGTGGTGCATTGAGCAATTTAAGCAGCAATACATCCTTAAGTGTGCAACTTGATGAGCAATTCTCATATCCTCCATATAGTAGTTTAAATTTGGCATGTGTTGAGAAAGTGAAGCCTGAAGAGCAGATGAACCCCCAAGGAAACCATGTTGTTTATCAAGTTAATAGTAATTTTGAACTGCCTAGACCTGTATTTGATAATGGGCATCATAGTTGGGTTTCTGCATCTGTGCCATGCTGCGTTGCAATGTTTAATGAAAATCCATACAACCAGGTAGCGTTTGTTTTTATAATCAATTCATTACTTTTTTTTTTCCCCCTTTTTTCCTCTTCTTTTGCATGGGGTAACCATAAATAAGAACAAAGCTATTGTAGTTGATACCATCATCTATTCATCAGTTAACCTTTTTGTGAACTGATGATCATAATTGTATTACTCGATTGGCTAATTTCTGCTTCTCATTTTCCAGGAAAGCTAGTATGCATTGGAATTTTTGACTCTTCACTTCATTTCATGCAGCAATCAAATTGACTCGTGTGTGAAATTAACTTTTATTTTCCTCTGGTGGGACGAGCGGCTGCTGGAAGAATCAGTAGTGTAATTTTATGATATGTTTTGTACCAACCAGGAAGGTTTTAGGACAGGATTTTGATGTATGCGAAACGGATAAACAGAAAGGTTGAGATTCATCTGGATGTTTTCAGCCATCCAATGTGTTAGCTTGTTAGCTGTATATATGATATGTACATGTTTCATAATTACCAGATTATATATTTATTTCTATGTTCTGTAATCATATTTGTAGCTGGAAAGAATTTATGGCTTTAGTCACCCAAGTTGTAGATCCATGATTTTGTGAAAATAAGACCAATAAGAGAGCATTTTAGAATTTATTATTCCCAAGCAGCTAAAACTATATTTGGTAAGCAGTAATGAAATATTATGTAATGCAATAAAATGTATTTCTGATGTAAAACACATCAGATTACATTAGAAATGCATTTGATTACATTAACACTGCGTTTTATCATATTTTACCAAATGTAAGCTAAGTGCTTCCATATTGAGGTTCATGCTTGAGAAGTAAATTAAGATTATAACAATAGTAATAAATTAATAATATAAAAGGCATCTTAGTTCTTCTGTACATTGAAAGGTTGCTTGTTTCACATTAATTCTCATATTAACCTCATTCAAAAACCATATATTCATGGTTACAAAAGCAGGAAACAGGACCCCATTTCTTCTCTAATGAATTTAGTAACCCCTTAGTGTTTGGACAATGGTGTTGTGCCATGGGTCAGATAGGTGCTGCAATAGGTTCTCAAATGGTCCTTTCCCTGTCACATTATGTTGAACCACAAACCCTAGGAATGCCAACATTGCCAATCTCCCTGCAAATACAAGACCCTCTTGGTCAATAATTTAACTTCTATATGTAGTTTAACAAAATATAAAATATAATTAATTTATTAATTACCATTAGCAAGTTCCTTCTCCTTGGCCTCAAGAGTGGGTGCAAAGTTAAGGGGGTTAAAGATACCACCAGGGTAACCACATTCATGTGGAGGCAAGCTGTATTGCTTGAAGATAGGATCTTGGTTGACACATCCTGGGTTCTTGATATCTTGCCATCTTCTAATCTCCACATAATGGAATAATATGAACTCAATTACAAACAAAGTTGATGATGATGCGAAGTACTCTACTTTCCCTGCATCGTACCACTGAGGAGCGTTAATTATTCCAATCTTTGTGAATACCTCTGGTAATAGCATTCCTGCTACACCTAACATTGCCCATCTTCCGTTCACAAGCTCTGCCTGGACAAACCATCTCAGGTTCTCTGGGTCCTCTGCTAGTCCAAGAGGGTCAAACCCATTATCCCCTGGAAGACTGGACAAGGTCACAAGGTTTCAGTTAATGAAAATGCCTCCGATGATAAAATATATAGAAGTTGTGTTTATGCTTGATTACCTGCCGTTGAGGTAGGCTGGAGAGGGCAAACCAGGCAGCCACTCGCCTTTCTTGGCCTCGACTTTAAAAGAAGATGATGTCGTTGGTTTAAACGACACTTCTCTGTTGAGTTTATTAGGAGACCCACTCAAAAACCTCGATCTGGATGCACATGGCCGGAACACGGCGGCAGACGCTTGAGTCGTGACGGTGGCCATACGTGAATTCCGGTGAACAAATCTCAGGTGTCAGTGAGGTGTATGTAGGTGGTGTAAAAACTAATCAATTGTCGACGCCTTTGTATTTCATTCGAAAGGATGACTTGTGGTTCTTGATGTTCCTTAAAATTTGACGGTTGATTTTGTTGATTTTATTGATCCAACGATTGATAATTGTTTGTGGGTTTTGGATTGGCCAATGGGAGTACTCGAGGCTTATCCTTTTATCTTTCTACCA
The DNA here is from genome assembly GCF_014843425.1 of Jatropha curcas. The sequence goes on along the minus strand of NW_023591682.1, from coordinate 1,182,570 downwards.
TATCCACGTATCTATTTCTTCTTCGCTGTTGGCAGGGATTGGATCCTGTGGGACCTTTTCTGTCCACGTGGGAAGATTTTTAAGTTTGATTTGATGTTGTAATCTCTTACCACGTGGAATTCTATAGCCAATAGCTGATTGACAAGTGAGTCGCCATGTTACATCTTAGCAAAAGATATCCAAAAGAAAATAGTTGCCGGTTGCTATCAGGCTTGGGTTGGGCTTTATTTTTATTGAGCCTGGCCTGCCCCGTTTTAAACTCAAAAAGAGCACAGAATTCAAGTATTCAGTTGGCCCAATCGGGTACCCAGGTGTTTTGATTAGTTTTTTTTTTTTTTCTGATGAAAGGAAAAGTTTCCAATCTTCATTAAGACAAATGATAAAATTCAGCAATACTATTGGAAATCTCATCCCACACTCGGAGTGAATAGATGTTCTTGCAAGCGAATGAATAACCATATTTACTTGTCTCCTAATCCATTTAATTTTAATATCAAGCCTAGAACTTAAAAGTTGTTTACAATCGAAAAGAACTAGACCAAAAATAGAAGAATCTAAAGATCTAGAATTCGAAGCCTGGAACACAATCTGTGAGTCCGAAAAAATAGTCCCATGGCCATGAAAGTTGGCACAAATAAAAATCAAACACTCCCTCAGAGCAAGGATCTCCACCAAGGCAGGGTCATTTGGGCCTTCAAAGTACCCAGATTGGCCACGTATGTATAGGCCTTCTTCAATTTCAACCACAAGACCATATCCTACAAAATCTTGAGCTGCAAAAATAGCTCCATCCACTAGGCTGTACCATCCATCCTCGACTTGGGCATGTTGAATACCAAAAGAGACCTGTTCGCTTCCTTGAACAGAAGAAAGAACAGCAGCATTTATCGGCGGTTGCCGCTGGTCATGTCCTGGCGTCACAAAAGGTTGGCTATGCGCCAAGCTGAGTGTGCTGCTAGCACGATGTTCCTGATTTACCCTCCATTCATTGATTAGTTGACAATACCTGAAAGTTGATCTCTAAAAAGATATTATGATTTATTTACAAACTTAAATTTAAGTACATATTTATTTATTATTATTCCAAGTGGACCTCATAACAAGACTTGCAAATTTCATTCTAAAATTTATGTTGAGCTTATTTAGACTCGGCTATGCAAAATTAATTATTTTAGTAACCATTAGCCGTAGTAATAACGGTCACTATTTATTATTTTGTTAACATTTTATCAAATATTTATTTTTCATAATCAATTTTTATCGGTTGTTTTTTCAGTGGTAAATTAAATTTCATTTATTTACTTACGTTAATATAGACTCGGCTATGCAAAATTAATTATTTTAGTAACCATTAGCCGTAGTAATAACGGTCACTATTTATTATTTTGTTAACATTTTATCAAATATTTATTTTTCATAATCAATTTTTATCGGTTGTTTTTTCAGTGGTAAATTAAATTTCATTTATTTACTTACGTTAATATAGACTCGGCTATGCAAAATTAATTATTTTAGTAACCATTAGCCGTAGTAATAACGGTCACTATTTATTATTTTGTTAACATTTTATCAAATATTTATTTTTCATAATCAATTTTTATCGGTTGTTTTTTCAGTGGTAAATTAAATTTCATTTATTTACTTACGTTAATATAGACTCGGCTATGCAAAATTAATTATTTTAGTAACCATTAGCCGTAGTAATAACGGTCACTATTTATTATTTTGTTAACATTTTATCAAATATTTATTTTTCATAATCAATTTTTATCGGTTGTTTTTTCAGTGGTAAATTAAATTTCATTTATTTACTTACGTTAATATAGCAAATTTGCTTTTCTACAACTAATCAATAACAGAATCAACTAGAAAGAAAAAAAAAAAGACGGCGGGTGCTAAATATTACAAAATTCTGATATATATGACGCGAAATTTATTTCGACTATTTCTGCTAAATTAATTAATTGGTTTTTTAAAATTTATATATTCAATCTATTAAATACCCACCTCCGCCAAATTTCCAGTCTGCCTTTTCAAAAGCTAGCAGAACATAACAGAACCTAACCCTCCAACATGTTCAAATCTAAAATATCAATTGAAAATGTGCTAATTTAAAACGAGCTCATTTCCCTTTTTGTTTTTTTTACCTAAATTAACTAATTATTATCATTTATAGATTAGTTTTAATTTTTTAATCAGAATTGTAAACCAGTGAAGGTTTGACCAAAGGACCATCCAGCAGGAACAACATTGTTAGAGACGACAGTCCTTCCATCACTAGTTGTGACCTTAAATGACAGGCGTTGACCATTAAGATATGAATTGCTTTGCCAATTTTGACCCCAGTTTCTTGACATGGGTTGCCAATCAGTTCTTGAACCTTTGACTGAAACTGCCTGAACATCTCCTGCACCACCAACGTTGGTGATCAAGACTAGGTTAAAATATGAGTGTCCATTAATGGTGAATCTGATTCCTCCTCTCCTTTGGCAGGGTACCCTGTAATAATAATATCACATAGCAGAAAAGAATTAGGGTCTTTTTGCTATAAGGAGAAATGTTAAAGCACTAGTTAGAAATTTGCTTACACAAGGATCCAAACCCACTTTTCTAGATTCCCATATAGTGCCAATAATTTAATAGTTAGGACATGCATACCTTCTGTAAGAGACAGGCACAATCCCTGCTCTGTACTGAGCAATTCGTTGGAAGATAGGCTGAGAGAGATCGAAATGATGCTGGGGAGGGTTGCACCAGCCCCCAGCATTATTAGGGAGAGCATTATTGGGAGGGCAGAAATTGGTGGCTGTGACCACAATAGAGCCAGGCAAGCACCACTTTGGGTCATCTGTACACTTTATTTCAAAACAAGCACCACAGCTGAAGCCATTGTTGAACAAGGCTGTGCTTAAAGCTGCAGTGTTTGTTCCATATCCTTGGTTATATAGGTTTCCGTACCCACAAGCCCCACCTGCAATTAAAAAAGAAAGTTATAGTTTCTGTGCTTGTGTGTCTTTAATGAAAAACTAGAATGAGCCAAAAGGGATTAATTAAGTGCAAGACATACCCATTGTACCAGAAGCATCACCACCTCCGTAGAAGGTAGCATGAGCATTAACCCAACCACCATTATCCCCAGAAACAAAAGAGATCAAAGAAAGAAATCCCACCAAGAAAAGCCCAGAAATTAATGCCATTTTCCAATTTCAAGAGAAAGAATGGTGTTTGACGGAATGAGTATGGGAAGAAGAGGGGGGGGTGAGTGGGAATTTATAGACTCATAAAGGAAGCATAAAAGTTTTCCCTTAGGCAAAGGCAAACGTCAGAAAAACAAACTGACGCAAATAATATATTGAGGTGCGAGGACCTTAAACCGCCAAGTGCAATCGAGTTATGAGAAGTACAGCTTTTTTTGAACCCACGTGGGTTTCTATGTGTCATTTTGCAGGAAAAAATATCATCTATTCTATGTTAATAAGGATTTCTCTTTTACTTTTAGGCCATATGGGAATGGGACGGTGGCAGGATTCTCGTTTTGCTTTAGTACTCTTTCTTACTCTGGTAAAAACGCCATCTCAGGATCTCACAGCTAACAGTTCAACATTTTGCTGCGGCCTAGTCTACCTTTAACAATGTACTGCAAGTCTGCAATTTGCTATTTCAACCTGATCTCCTCTTCTATATTAAATTGTAAAAGAGCCAAGGTACTGAGGGAATTTTGTGATGATGGATTACTGCCAAGAGAGGTATTTTAAATACAAAATACAAGCAAGTAAATCCCTAAAAAACTGGAAATACAACAGATGGATAATACAATTTCAAACTCTACAACAGATAAATAATAACAGCCAGCGAAGGACTTGGTCTTCAAGTGATTTGTCTAACAAATTGATCTGTGCTAGATCTACCATCAATTTAGTTTCAACATTCACTCATTCTGGACGTAGAAATATTTTATTACTATATTTAATTTGTTTTTAGGATAATACTTTTATCTTTAGTTGTTAAAAACAAAAAGAGGGCAGGAGTTGCAAAGTAAAGAAAACGCATTATATATTCACTTCTACCTTAAGTAAAGTGCAGTACATTCTCCTCCATGGGTTCAAAGTTAAGTTCTTGTTAAAGGACATATGTGAGGTGGTGCACATGCAGCAGATACAAACGTGAAAGGTCCAAAATTAATTATAATAATTGACTTGCTTTATATATATATATCCAGGAAGTTTTAATAGTCTCCCATCATAGAACATAAAGATTTTTAGCCTGATTGACTTGCTTTTATATTAATGCAGAGTTGTGAGTTGGTGAAGGTGAAACTATCTCAGATTAGGTGAATTCGAAACAGCAGCTTTAGGACCGACCAATTGTCAGGGATTAAGAGTATGAAATGAAACTGATAAGAAACAAATTTGATTGGAAATTTTGACCCATTTGTTTAGTTTTAAAGAAAATGTTAAAGCGCTAGCTTTTTTCTCATTGAATGAATGTTATCTGCTGGCTCGCAAAGAGAAAGAGAGAGGCAGCTTCGAGCACATGGGTGATGTATGCATTGTTGCTGCCATATATCACTACAATACAAAGGACCATCAACAGCTCAATCGCATTTATTCCATGTCATCTTATTGGCTATTGCTTCTTCAAATTCTGAAAATACTCGTAATTGAAAACTATGTATATATTATTACAATCTAGATTTAATTATTTTTTTAATCCTCAGTCCTATCTTCTACCACCGGAATTGAAACTAGTTGCCTTTTCGGTGCATTTCTGTTAACTGTTATTGTTTCTTGTGTGTTATTCAGTTGTAGTAATGCCACTTGCTTCATTGGGTAACACAAAAACAGTTCCATACCCTGTAATATTCTTATTATAAATTTATAATAAAAAAGTAAGATAAGAATAACGGCCGGCAAAAGCTTGAAATATGATTTTTAATTCCTTGGTAGTTGTTTGTAGTTTGCACTCTTATTCCAACATCAACTATTATTGAATAGCATCAAGAAACACTTATCTAATTATATAATTAATTAAGAATTCAATATAATTAGCATTACCCATTTTAATTATTTAGTTTTGATTAACGAATAATATATATTTAAGTTTATTTTCTAAATGAAAATTGCATAGCAGTGCCACTGGATTTAGCAGGATGTATTTATAAGCCAATAGATTGTAGTCAAATACTTGAAAATAAGAACTTTCAAAACTTGCAGACTGCCCATGTTCATTGGATAGCGTTAGTTCCCTTTTATAACATAGAATTTTAATTTGACTGAAAGAATTCGTCAGCTGCTAAGCTTCCTTCGGAAGAAGGTCACCTATTGAGAATTTAATTAAAAGCAAAAAAAATAAAAGAAAAAATACTACTTATTCTTTTTAAAAGTTTATCATTATCTAAAGCTTTAAATTAGTAAAAAGAGATGAATGAAAGAAAATCGATATTAAAAATGGGTGGAGATGCTACCATTTGGCCTAATCAAAATTTGAAAGCAACTCAAAGAGTCTTATAGGATCGAACACGTAGCTGATAACACAAATAAAAAGAAAAAGGAGAAGAAGAGGAAGAAGAAGAAGAAGAAGAAAGAAAAACACTTTCTTGGTTCTTGAAAACTCGTTTGTTTGCATTCTTCCTTCGTATTTTACTCTATGTTTTTCTTAATTTTGTAGTTGAATTCATAAAAATCAAAACCTAAGAAAGATCAGGAAAAAAAGTACAGTGCAAATGCAACTGATCCAACTGACATCTAACCTTCAAATGGTCCACATTTTCTGTTTATTATTTTTCCTTATTTTCTATCAAAGAAAAAACAAAATCATTCAAAAAAAAAAAAAAAAAAAAAAAAAAAAAAAAAAAAAAAATGGTCCACATTTTCTGTTTATTATTTTTTCCTTATTTTTCTATCAAAGAAAAACAAAATCATTCAAAAAAAAAAAAAAAAAAAAAAAAAAAAAAAAAAAAAAAAAAAAACCATAAATTAAAAAGGACAAAAAAAAAAAAAAAAAAAAAAAAAAAAAAAAAAAAAAAAACCATAAATAAAAAGGACAAGAAAGTGCAGTCATTGTTGATGCGAAGGAAGCAAATCAACAATAGAGAACGTACGTTATATGAAATATACATGTTCAACGGTGAATAACAGAGAAGAAATGTATAACATGAAGTCATCTTTGGTTCATTGAAATAAAGTCTTCTACAAAATTGTACAGTTCAAGAAAATGAAATTGTGATACAAATTCATATTATATCCTATTTTTTTCAAAACAACTAGACAAAAAATTTTTCAGGTCAGATTTTAAACACGGATGCTGAGTCCCTTTTCCTATGCAAATTTGAAATTGCACTTCTCCACGCGGTTTCATGCATTAAACGATATTATCAATATTAAACCAATGAGGTAATTCCGTATAAAAAAGCATTTGGAAGTCAATCACCGTGGTTTAAATTATAGGTGCAATCTTTGGGATCAAATTTTCAAGGATTAGTCAGGTTTGTGGATTATGTATGGAATCAAAATTTTCATTTTTACCATATGCATTATTCTTTGTCGATTAATTTATATCGAAATATGTATTATGTTATATAATTTGAATATAAAGACATAAAATTAGTATTTATTTTAAGATTATTAGAATTGATCACTTATTTATTGTCTTTCTTTAAAATATATATGTATATGTAAGAGCAATATACATTTATTAATAATATGAAATATTTTACATATCCACACATTTTTCAAGGATTAATTATAACTAAATTCTATAGACTTGTATTTCGATAATTAAGAAAAATATTAAAAATATGGAGATGCGGGGTATCGATCCCCGTACCTCTCGCATGCTAAGCGAGCGCTCTACCATCTGAGCTACATCCCCACATTGATATTATTGATAGAGAATTATTAATGTAAAGAGATAAGCAATATATAGAACGAAATGTCATTTTCATGAAAACCAAACATATGTAAATGATCAACATATCCGGAAAAAAGTTTCAAGCTGGAGATGTGAAACAAAAATAATGATTATTCTTCTTGTCTCATTACATGAATCATATATGGAGTCCAACATTTTATTGTAATGCTAAATTCCAATGGTGATAATTAAAAGTATAAGTTATTTGTCTTTGGCTTACAAATTAAAGTAATATATGGACAAAACATTCAAAAACACTTTACCTAATTTTTCAAATGTGCGACCCCTAATTTCCGGTGATGATGAACGGCTAAATTTCAATGATGGCTCATAGTTTAAAGGATTCCCAATTTGGGCTTTATTGACTAGAAGCAACCATTTCTTGACTTGAATTGATAGTAATACAACAATATTAGCAAGTGCAAAAATTTATGCATTATACCCAATTCCCTCTTTAATTAGGCAAAATTGTTTTGATCTTCCAAATATTTGCCTACCCGTTTGAAAAATCTTATCTTTAAAGCAAATTGCATTTTTGTTTCTATTGGAATTTATCGGACATTGTTTATCGCACACCAAGACAAAATTTAGTGGTAAATATATTACGACCTGACAATAGATTTAATTGTAAATCCCTTCTTCAATATTAAAAAAAATATATATTGCTTAAGCTAGACTCAAACACAAAAATAGTAAACGTATAATTATCCTAGTGTATATCTTTCCTTTATCATAACATGCATTCTTTCAACTTTAGTGTAAAGGGAAAAGAACATGGTCTAATAATTAAGATGCCTTTTTTTTTCTTTTATTTTTGGTATATGTGGTTAAAGATTAGCCGAATAAATTTTGACAAGAAAATTTTGTGGTACCGTAACATATAAAATCGACCTTGTGGCACCCTGAATTTGTTTTTATAATAATTTCATACCTTCTATACAAAAAAAAAAAGGAAAATATTAATTTAATATGTGGTTAATATAACTTTTGGAATAATAATTTTACATTTTCTAATTTTTCAAAAAAAAAAAAGGAAAATATTAATTTAATATGTGGTTAATATAACTTTTGGAATAATAATTTTACATTTTCTAATTTTTCAATAAATGTTTAATCGATTTAATTTTATAAGTTGAGGTATTCAATGAGTCAAATAAAATATTTAATAGATACAATTTTATAAATTGAAGAGTTCAACGCGTCAAAATAAAAGTTGAAGGTATCATAAAATTTTTTTATAAAAAGTACAAGGATGAACTTATGTATTCAGCTGTTAAAGATTTGTCTTTTCTTTTATGTGAATTAATACCAAGTCTCTCACATTGACTTATTATATTCGAGAATATTATTCTTATAATATTTTTTATTGATATTTAATCCTCGTTAAATGGAAACAGTTCATTAACTTTCTTCTATCTTTAATTAAAACTCTCTCCATCTGATGAAATTGGATCTCAAAGACTCTTATAATTAGAAGGAGATAAAAAAAAAATTAATCATACAAACTAAGCTTGCAAATGGGCTAATATATGTAGTTTTTATATTTTTTTAATTCGCTAATGAGAGAAATTTTATTTATTTTCTCAAGATATGTAATGTTTTAAAAGATTATAAAAGAATTTAAGAATTAGGTTAAAAGACAATAGGTTTGGTAACAATCAGAAATTGCGAACCCCGTTGGTGTTTCACGTAAATTGTGGACTTGTAGTGACATGTCTGTCGTTGCATGATAATGATAGTAGCGTGACCTACAAGCAATCTATGCAAAATCCATTACTATTTTGGAACTTCTTTTATTTTTGAGCTTGACTAATTAATAATATTAATTAAAAATTTATAAATACATGGTCATGGAGTCATAGGGGTCAAAGGCCCTCATGTGCATGTAATGTGAAACATGTATAATTATTAATTAATCCACCATGTCCATGAGATGTTAAAGGAAGGTAATGCCAAGTTGAGAAAAGATGGGGAAAAAGGAGAATAGATAAACTATGGTGAAAGCAACTTTATCCATTAGATTGTGATTTTATATATGCTCTTCTTTTCTTGATTGATAAGAAAGGAACTTCTTAAAAGAATTTCATGATTAAAGTTTGTTCTCTCTTTATCAACTGTGTATCAAGGTGTTGTTGCTCATAATCTTCAAGATTTTAATCAATTAGTTACTTTATTGTTACCATAATTCAAATTGTGTTCTTATTAATTTTAATGCATGTTATAAATTTATAAAAAAAATAAAAATCAAATTTAATAAGAAAATTAATTTATAATATTATCATGTAATTGTAAAATGGATGAAAAAACGTTTTGAAGTGAGAACTAAAACAGTATAATTAAACTTCAAATACGTATGTATTAGTTAATAATCTAATTTCTTGCCAATCATATAAGAAATCAGTACATCCTATTTCACCAAAAAAAAAAAAAAAAAAAAAAAAAAAAAAAAAAAAAAGAAGGGAGTTGCTTAAAAAATTAATAAAAATGGAAATTTATTAGTTCCTACGTTTTCTAAGCGATAAACAGTAAAATGAGATCTGGGTTGTTTTACTGATTTTAGGTTATTCTTCATCTGAGTTGCATGTCATGAAATTTGATAAAAACATAAATAAAAATTACCTAAAATAATTAAAATTAGATTAAAATAACTATAAAAATAAACCTATCAATAATCATATATTATTTTCTCTTTGTTTCATTTTATTTCGTTCAATTTCGTTAACCAAAGTTACAATCATAACAGTTGGATTATTTTTCAGTAGCTATCCACAGTCCAACTGTGGATTTTTCATTTTAGGAAAATGGAAGGCTAGACTGGAAGGGAGGTGCTCTCCTAGTCCCCTTCGCTTCTTGTCCAAAGAAATTACAATTTATCCATATGGATTGGATTCAAGCCCAATACTAATCAATCCATGTCTTTAATCTTAGCCGATGTGGGCCTAACGTGGCCCAACCAACTAGTTAAAAGGGCCGAAATATGAAACAAAATCAATACTAGTTTCTACAACCTAGTACTAGAAACTACAAACTACAAACGTTAACAGCAGTGGCATAAATGTAAATATCACAAACTCTAGAAAAACCCCCCTGAAACCCTAATTTTTGTGCCTCACCGCGTCTCTCCTTTTAGTATATAATCGCTGCAACACCAACAATTACTTGTTGCCTCCCCTCTCTCTATCTATGTCCTTCGGCTCTCCTCTGGTAAATCTGATCAAAGTTTTATTTTTCAATGGCTTTATGCTGTTTTTCTTATGCCTGTGCCTGTGATGGTGTTAAATATACTATGAGATTTCAATATCAATGAAAAGAATTTAAAGCTGAGGCATTTAGGCTCCTTCTTTCTTATTTGTTCTCTAATTGTTAAGAGAATGAAAATTTCTGAGGTGAGTAATTATCGCTAATTAGCATGTTTTTGTGAATTTTGCTACATTTCGTATTAGCAGTGTACGATTTTTGGATCTTTTTTTATTTTAATTTTACACATTTATGTGTGATGCAAGTGATGATAAACTAGACAGGGACATCAGCTATTCCTTCGGGAAAATGATGACTTAGTCTAAAATGGGAATCTCTCTGATGCATTATACATGTCATAATTTTGTTTTCTTATAATGCGCATGTTTTTGAGATTTCTTAGATTTGGAGTCTTTAACCATGGTAGCATTTGAAAAAGTTTGGGACTTCATCTGTAATGAGTTTTACTGTGCTGCAAGTGAATAGATGACTGATCACGGTTGATTAGTAATTGTCCACTTGATGTGCAAATTAGTAACCATTTTATGTGAAGTCTAAATCTTTTTAGTGGCATCTAAATTACCATGGTTATTAATTAATCTGAGGTTTCTGATATCTCTATGTCAATGTTCTCAAACGTTTTTTTTTTTTTTTTTTTCAAGTTTTTTTCAGTATATATTGAAGGTTATTTAGGATAAATAGTTTTTTTTTTTTTTTTTTTTTTCAAGTATATATTGAAGGTTATTTAGGATAAAATAGTTTGTGCAAATGATGATAAAGAAAGACAGGGACATCAGAAATCTGTTCGAGCATGATGATTGTCTGTGGGAATCTCTCTGATGCAAAATATAAGTTTAGTTAGGAACACCCGTAGTCTGTTGGAGTGATAATAACAGCTTATCATTTTCTACAATTTCAGTATGAAAGATATAGATTTGACAAACTTTAATACACTTGTTATGCAATCTTGTGCATGGTTTTATTTTGTTGTGTTTTTGTGTTAGCTTGATTTTAAGTTTAGAAGAAGGTTCAGATTATTATGATAAGTTTGCCTATGATGATATGAATGCACGTATTATCAGATATTATCTCATGATGATATCTATCTAATTGTCACTACCTCTGAGGCAAAGTATTCACTTGAACTTAAGATTTCTCGGTTCATGGTAGAGCTTTTGGATTAGTTAAAACAGTTGCCTGATATAGTTAGTTGTTGTTGCACGAGGTCTCCAGGGTTTTGCTTTTGTGGATTTTATCTGTATTTTAGTTGTATGTCAAAAAGCCTGATGATTATCATATAAGAACGGAGATTTGAACGATGGCAGTTGTAGTAGCTTGATTACAAATTGGGCTCCAACAGCATCAAGTGTAAAAAGCCGTCGACGATAGAATATGAAGGCTTTTGTATTTAGTTTAATATGTAGTTTTGGGAACATTAGAGAGTGGATGAAAGGCATAACTAACTAGTTGGATGTTGAAAAGAATTGTGAAGGCTCTGCCTTAATTTGATATATGATGAGGCAAATGAGAACAACAGCCTCTGTTCTATTGTATTCTTTTTGTTTGAGTTTATATTTTCCATTTATAGTGATGATGATTTGTCAATTCCATTTTGAATTTTTTTTTTTTACTCCCTAGTTTTGATTGTGCGTGGGTAACAAAGGCAATGCTATGGCTGTTATATTGAAATTGTTTACCGATGCCATAGTCTAAGCCAGACGATGCAAGGGGCTTCCCAATTTCAATGAAATCTCAATATTAATATGGATTATAAAAAATTCAAATTGAATTCTGATGATTTCACAGTGTAAGAAATAATTAGTAGACTTGTAAAGGATGGAAGTTATATTCAAGCTTCAAAATTTGGGTGTATATGCTTTTATAAATCTTTTCTTTTCTTTCTTTGAATGTTACTAATTTTACTAATAAAATATGGTAAATAAAATAAATTCTCAAAAAGAAGTGTGAAGTGAAATTTATGTTATTTAAATGATCAATTGGTTTTTTCGTTTGTATTTTATGAAGATGATATTTTTCATCAAAACATAGAAATGCCATGAGCTCCCTTACCAACTTATAAATTACTAAAAAGTAATAGACTTCAATTAGCACAATAGAATCTAAATTTTTTTTTTTTAAAGAAACAAGCAATCATACAAATATTTAAGTGAATGCATGAATTGTTATGTTAAGACTGTCTTATTAATTAGCACATGAAAATTAATTATTATATTAATGCCTATTTATGTGTCCTTCATGCCACATCCGAGACATATATTATATTCACATATGGAAACCTAAATCATAGTCACAAATGGCTGCTGTGTGCTGGAAAAAGTTTAGTATTCGATTACCATAGCCTTTGAAGTAGATTGTACTAGAAATATCATATTAGAAATTTTAGAAATGGTCTAGACTCTATAAATATTCACATTTAACGCACAAAACAATTATTTATAAACTTTACTAAATTATATAAATTTCATATTTACATTATTATGAAATTTAAAGTTTATTCATGTTTACATATAATAAATATATCTTCAAAGTAGAAAACATAAAAGACCAAGCCCTAAGGAGAGTTACGAAAAAGATAATCTCCAAACAAAAATAAATCTAATAGACATTATTTAATTCAGATTGAGATAAATATTTATATACTGAAAATCAAATTAAAAACTTCACTTAAATTAAAAGCTCTTTTTAAATAAATAGTTATAATAAATTATTTACCACAGTGTGTATATTTGCCCAACACTCTCAATCCATCCTATTTTCTAGCTCTCTTATCATGTGGCATATATATTTTTTTTAAGTTCTGTGTTTGTCTATATATTGAATGGGTGAAATTAGAGGGATAGTGACTTAAATGAAAGTGAAAGGGTGAATAATTTTGTATAGCGGCTCATCTAACTATTAACTATTAAATAATACGATCTAATCTTTTTTGCTTTATATTGAAATTACCAATTCACATTGTAATTTTAATGTAACGTTCTCACTCTACAATATAAATATCAAATTTATAAATTGTTTTAATTGGCATTAAATTAGTAAATAAATTTTGAGATAGTATTATTTTTTGTCATTATCCATGGAATTAATTAAGTTTTTACTTAAATAACCACTTACTATTAGATCTTGACTCATATATATAAATTTATCCAGTGGAATTAAATTAAGTCTTTCTTTACTTAATAACCACCTTACTATAGATCTTGACTCATATAATAAATTATATATTATATATATATATAATATATATATTAGAATAATTTTTTTTCGAAACACATGTAAGGAATAATTTACTATCTCATATAATTTTAAACAAGAATTATATTATATAAAAAAAAAATACTCGTAAAGCACGCATACACATTAATTTATAAAGATTTTCACGGGTTGAGAAGTGAAAACCCACTTGTATGTTCCATTTTCCAAACAATGTTAAGAATAATTTACCTTCTCCATAAATTTTAAACAAATATATATATATATAAAAAAAAAATACTCTAAAGCACGCATAACATTATTATAAATTTTCCGGGTTGAGAAGTAGAAAACCACTTTATCCATAAAATTGAAGCATTTAAAAAAAAAAAAAGAAAAAGAAAAAAACCACTCACTCTATCCATTCAATGAGATGATGATATTTTATACACACACTCGCACACATCTGTTCTGTCAATCAAAAAATTTTCTAATAAAAAGCAAACACAAATCATTGGAAACAAATGAACAATGTCCAGTTGCCGAATTCATCTCCATTATCTATTGGTTGCGGACCCAATGCTGAGTAAGAATCTGCCTAATCCAAGTCAATGCCACGTTATCTAGGACCCACCTTTCTATTTCTTTTATGGTACGCGCTTTTGTCACTACACAACAATAGCTTCACTGAATCCGGTGGCTGCTTCTGGTTGGTCTGTGAAGACTCAGCGGTGACAGATAATTGTTTCTGTGTATACAATTAAAAAATAGAAAGGTTAAGTGGGGTTAATTAATTCCATTAAACCATGATATGTAATTTGTTTGTTGGGTCTTTTAGAGTTGATTTGATGGACATGTTTTTTTTTTTTTTTGGAGTATATGGTAAGATATGATTTCAAAATCTTATTGCATTGTATATTCTAATTAAAGTAATTAACCATTCATGTCAATAATTATATCATGCGCATTTTTTATTTGAAACACAAAATTAGAAGTCAAATCTGGTGGATTTTTCAAGATTTTCTTTAGAATATAACAATGAACTCTAAAATATTACTTAATCTCCTCCGATTATTTTACCTTGGTTAGCTCGTGATTTAGTGGGTGTTGACATAAAATATGAATCCTGTGTTTGACATACAATTAAATTTCCAAAGAAACTGACATCTTACGAAAGAAAGAGGAAACATCTTAGAGGTGCCTCCGACGGGAATTTCTTCTTGGTTGATTCATGATTCTATGGTGTTTCGTATTATAGATTGTGTTTGTCTTTTTTTAGAGAGTTTTAGCTCTCTTTTCTTACAAAAAAACAGAAAAGAAAGAAAGAGCGGACAACAATAACTTTGCTAAAAAGCCTGTCGGTGAGGATTTAATGAATTGGTAACACAAGCAATAGCTGCAGGCATGTGAATTTGTTCAACCAATCTGTGTTAATAGTCTGGTTATCAAATAGTATAAGGTAGACAGCTATGCATTTCTTGGCAATAATTAGCTGTCCCTTGTCTCCCAATTCTATAAATACACAATAAGTCATTATTCATTACAACGAAGAATTTGATGGATTCTAGTTTTTATATCAAACCAGAATCAGATTCGATTCGTGGATTAATCAGTTCGTCCGAACAATATAGTCCGATTTTAAAAACATGATATTATGAAAATATGTAATTTTCGGCTTGACTGATCTTACTTCTGATTTGCAGGTTTTTATGTACATCAGTAAGAAGTCAAAAATTGGTTGGTTCTTCAATCTGGCTGCCTGAATTCAATACTTGTAAACACCAATATCCTTACTGATTTATAGAGCACTGTTGGAGGCTCAATTATTGAATTCACTACCAACATGAAATGTAAACGTGTGGGAAAGATTAATAGATTAAAGCTGAAAAGGACCTCCAGGTGAAATTGAAATTTTGGAAGCTTTCTAGCTTCAACCACCTTTCATCAATTCCAAATCCAAAAAGATCTCAACTTTCATTTTTATCCAACATAATCCAAATCACAACCCAGCTCATCAGTAGTGCCTTTTTCCCCTTCTTTTAATAATTTTTCATGTTAGACTAAAACACATCTGGGTGATGACCTTTGTGGAATTTATTGAATTTGATTATTATGGTTCATTCCAAAAGAGAGATTTATGAACTGATTTGAATAAAATTCTAGATTTTGAAAATTAAACAAAATTCAATACATAACATAAGAACAGTCTAAAAATTGAAAGATGACATTAATCAATCTGTAAAAACTTGATAAATATTAATATTCCTTCACAAGAATACAATCTCCAATCTCTAAATACCCAGTCAAGAGGCAGGGCTCATGGTTAAACAGATAAAAACTAGGAACCAGGCCTCTGCTTATGGAAAACCCCATAACAATAGATATATACAATTCAAGAACCAGGAAAAAAGAAAAAAAGAAAAAAGAGCAACAATTCAGTAAGCTTGTTACTAAATAACTCAAACTCCAATAGCAGTTTCTTCTTTAAGATAAATGGTTTTCATAATCAAATCTCCCATTCTTTCTTCTTTACTAGTGCTGAATTGTAATGATGATTTAATTGGCAATTCACCAACTGATTGTAATGCCAATATTTCAGATTCATTTAAACCCTTAGCAGGCCCAAGGCTGCATCTGTCTGATCCATATTTTGCCAATGCATCTTTAAATTTCTTGATCTGTAACCAATAATTCAATTAGAAATTCACTAAATATTACTCATTCTATTTTAACAAAGAACACTTACAGTTGCATTGGTGCAGCTGAAGCTACACAAACGCCCTTCTGCACCTCTATAGAATCTAAAAAATGGCAGAACATGGATGTGAAGACTCTGACACATGGTTTTAAGCTCCTCATAATTTACTTTTAGAAAAATTGCATCTGGGTTTGATTCAGCCAATTGACAAATCTGTTAACAAGAGCAATAATATAATCAAGGATTAATTAATCTTAATTAAGTTCATCTAAATAAATGGCTGCAATATATGTATAGTATATATACCTTAGGATGCAGAGATTTGCAGCCTCCACAACCAGGAGAATAAAAATCAACAACGACCAATTTATTCCCAGCATTTAACAAAGAATCCACCAGTTCTTGAGCCGAATGGATCTCTACCATATTGGGTTTAAGTGTCTTTTCCCACCATCTAAGAGCTCTGCTTACACAAAGTGAACCTTGTGCCTGTAAAATTAAAAGATGGATTATTAGTTTTCTAATGTAAAAAAAGAGGAAAAAGTACAAAATAAAGAAGCAAGATTTTCCACATACACGAACAGAGAAATTGCTTGGGGCTTTGATGCTTGAATCTGTTTGATCTGAAACTACTAAGGGTTGGCCCATGAAATCTATACTCAAAAGAGGAAATTCCTTTGATTTGGATTCTTCAATTTTTATAATACCAGAAGAAGAAGAAAACCCAGAAGCCCCTTTGGTTTTTGAGCTCAAAATGTTGTCATTCAACCCAGAAATATTGAGAAAGCTCTTCAAGTAACAAGCCATGGCTATTGATAATTTGGTGTATTGTAAACAATAAACTTACAAAAGCATCAAACAACAAAAACCAACCAAAACACACTTTTTTGGATCAAAAAGTAATTTTTGAACCAAAAGAACAGTATATGAAGAGAAAATCCACAGTTGGAAGAAGACCCACTTAGATTTTCAAAGAAAAAGTGCAGAATTGTGAAAAAAAATTCTTCTTTTTGACCAATATTGAAGAAAGAGATGAATTTTGTTTGTTCTTTCAAAATTCCAAAGCAGAAGAAGAAGAAGAAGAAGAAGAAAAGAAAGTAAATAAATAGTTAGTTGGGTTCAAAATAGAAGGAAGAGGGTAGGTGGGGTCTCTATCATAAATACTTTTGATTTAACATTATCCATCTTTTTTCTGGTTAAATATGTAAATTTAAGATTTTTTAGATATGGATAATTTCTAATTGACAAAGGGATTAAGAATTTAAGCTGTGTCTTGTACCCATGTTAACCGTTTTTAAAGATAATCGTGTTGTTTTTTTTCTGTTAAATGGTTTTAATTTCAGGAGATATAAAACGTTTTTATGATAAGATTTGTTTAAGATTCCTCTGTATTTTTAGGGTTTATGTTTGGCAGTTGGTGATGTCTATGCTGTCTAAACCGTGGTGCTGACTGTGCTTTCCCCATTCCCAAAAAATTGGATAAGGTTCTTTTTATTTGAAATTTTAATTCCGTAAAACTTCTGGAAAAAAATTATTGAAATTGCTCTGCTTCGAATCTCAAACGTCTAAAATCTAATCCACTCACGCCAAACTTCTATTACAAGTTAATTTGAATTATTTCCGCTCATACTAATTTTATTAGTCGTTAGTAATTTCGTTCTCATTTTTTATAAATTAACGAAATTTTCTTTTTAAGATATGAATTAATACATAACATTAATAATTTCTTTCTTCCATTAATAAACAATATATATATAATATTGACAATTAATACCATTAACAGTAATTAACTTTCTTCTTCCATTGAATCAACAAATATTTATATATATAATAATATCTATTAATTACATATAAATTATACTATGAAAGCCGATCAATATAAGCGCAGGGCTTCAGGGATTCAGTACAATGTTTCTTGGAGCATGAAATAAGGCCAATTATTTTGTCCTCTTTTCTTATTTAAAAAATCGAAAAAAATAAAAAATAAAAAAATGATGCTTCTTAAGCTAACTGCAGATGGCAGATCCATACACACTGTCTTCACTTACTGACAAAAACATTTGAACGAGTTCAACGGCATCCCACAAAACCCCAGATATATTTTGAAACACACAAATTTTACAAAAACAAAACCGACCAATCCCATCTCATATATATATAAATTAACTATGAGCATAATATAGCGCAGGGTTCAGGGATAGTAAATGTTCTTGGAGCATGAAATAAGGCAATTATTTTGTCCTCTTTCTTATTTAAAAAATCGAAAAAAATAAAAATAAAAATGATGCTTTTACTACTGCAGATGCAGATCCATACACTGTCTCACTTACTGACAAAACATGAACGAGTCACGGCATCCCACAAACCAATGATATTTTGATAACACACAAATTTTACAAAAACAAAACCGACCAATCCAATTATCACTTCGGGGTTGTAACATGATTTTTCAATTTTGCAGTGAAAAATTTATTTTTCACTGCCGTAGGTTTATTTTATAAATCCTTTTAAATATACATTATCCACATATTCAAAATTAAATTGGTAAAAATTAGAATAAAAAAATTAATTTTTTTAGAAAAACTGAAATGAGCTCCTATAGGATAAATTTTTTGGAAAAGCGTAGCCCACCGCTTTGTAGCTTTGCACCCACTGTTTTGGAACTGTGGTTTGTCCAAATCTTGGTGTAGGTATCTTCTAGAATTGGACCACTCATTTATCCTTTCCTTTCATTTTCCCACCAAATTAAATCCTAGAGCTACCAAGAATGAATATAATAACTAACAAAATAAATTTTTAATAGAAATAAATTTCATACTTAAGGCATTTCAATATAATTAAGGCATTTTTAATATAAACATCACACTGAAAATACGTTTTAATTATATTATATTATATTATGTTACATAATCTTAATAAATTATTGTAACTCTAATTTAGATACAATTTATATGTTAATTAAATTATAATTTATAGGTCAACACAATTATGTTTTTTTGAAGGAAATATATTGCTTTATTAAATCAAATCTTGAGTAATAAGAGCTTTACATTGGAGAAAAATGAATTCGAATATAGATCTACTGTTAAATCGTACATACACTTTCATATGTCTTGGAAGCTCATACAAAATATGATTATGCAACTAAACTACGGGCAGCTTGATTGGCTTGCCTTCAAATCCATTTGAAATCTTGAAATTAATAAAAATATGAAATTGAAAAATAAGGCTTGAAAAGTGGATTTCTGACATAGTCTATTTTTCTTAATGAAACATTAGACAAATCCATGGAATATATCTATCTGGAAAACCTTGATAGGATAGTACAAAGGTGTATAAACAAAAATGTCCATAGAGGCAGCACAAAATCTAGGCCCAACTAATTGGGCCGAATGCAGCCTGCATCACATTTTCTTGAAATAACATGTTTGATAGAAAAAATTATAATTGTATTTTGCAGAAAAAAAAAATTTATCTTTGTATTTTTTTTTTTTTTAAAAGTAAATTGTCTTATGCTCGTATTTTTAGTCTATTAGACCCATCCCTTCCTTTATTTTTGCAATTTCGAATGTTAAATTGTTATGAAATGACATCAACAATTCTAATTAAAAGTACATTTTTTTTTTATTCCACGGATATGATTATAATTTTCACTATATGATAATATGACATACGTGATGAAGGAATTTTTTTTTGCTATCGATCCGACACACGGAAACTTCTCTTTCCCCTGTAATTTTGGTCCTTGGCAGAAATCACCCATATAGGAAAATCAAAACACATTCGGAGCAATATATATAGTGTTGTCTTAATGTTTGAAGGTTGGATAAACAACATATTGTAATATTAATAAAATCTGTTGATTAGAATTAACTACAACCAACTACTTTCTACCAGCTTCTTCCAATTCGCGCAGACCTCCAACCTTCTGCTCAATCTCCTCAATCAGTTCCTCACGCCAAAGCTCTGCTCTTGCAGATTCTTCAATATCCTCTTGCTGCAAAATTAGTAACCACTTATAACTTAATTGATTCTGCAAAACTCATACCAACTAATGAAACTTTTGCAGTAGTAATACCTTCTCATATATCCAATGGCCACTGCCATCTCCTCCATCTTTTCTATATGCATCTGAATCATAGTATGGATCCTAACCAGCATATAATTTTGTATTTTCAGAAGTCAAGCTCAATGACCAAAACATAACTTACTTTCATTAACTTACTTTCATTGAACCAAAGAATAGACATCCCCAACAAGTGAAGAAAAGGTAAAATACATCTGAAAGGTGAAAAGTCATGAGTTAATATCAAATTAGGAGTTCAGGAGTTCAAACCAATGAAAAGCTCAATTAAAACAGAATAGACTCACAAACGTTTTTGATGGCTTGATCACTGAGATGCCAAATGGATTTATGAGTAATGAGGTCCCTTTGACCTTCCATGTGCTCGACTAACACTGCCATTAAAGGCCAATCTGGCAAAGCATTTACTTTATTCAAGGACCCTCTTTTGCTCTTGCTGATTTGCAACTAATATACAATGTGAAATTTAAATTTTCATTCTTCAGTTTATATATCTTAAAACAATAATTTAAGCTGTTCAATTACCTGTTGCCACCCTCTAAAAAGTGTGGAGCTTGAAAATTGTCTGAGCTGCAAAAGAATAAGATAATTTAATAAATTTTTTTTCAGAATTTGTAAAATTTTTGATTGAGAATATAAAGATTTTACCATTCTGGAAGATGGGTTACAGTCAGATTTTGGTGATTGGAAGGAGTTATGGATATGTGGTCTGGTAATGTTAAAGGTCATGATAGCTTCAGCCATTGTTGTGAATAGGATAGTAGTGAAATGTACAGTCTCAGAATTCTGATTTTGTTAAGTAGGTTTGGAGAGAGAGAGAGTTGTGGATAAGCAAAGCATTTACATCCATCCTTCCATTGCACACATGGAGCCTATTTGGATACGGTTGAATTTGATTTCCCTTCCTTAATTTTCAGTGAAATGACCATTGTATCCCTTCAGTTTATCATTTCATTCAATTAAAACAATAAAAAAGAACTAAGAAATTAACTATATTCTAAGATATTCGAGATAAATGAAAAAGAAAAATAAATCTGACTCTATGGAATAGAAGGAGTATAAAACTTATTTCTGAATTGATTTCAATTTTTTATGGAAAAATACAGGTGGAGCAGGTCCGATTTATGAAAAGTTGGCACTTTTCAAATTCAGACCCATGAATAAATATGTCAAAATTCTTATCTTAGCTGCTGTATTTATTACTTTTAAAAAATTTTAATATATAAAAATAGGAATGTTTTTAAAGACCAGTTATAATGGGCCCAGGCCCATCCAGCCAGTTGACTACTGGGTCGGATAAGGAACAATACGTTTCTTCTTCAATCTGAATCCCGATCACTGGACCAAACCAGATAAATAAACAGGAGCCTTTTGAACTACACTACATTAAAAATATTAATTAAAAATTATTGTTAAAATAATTAAAATAAATATAAAATATATTTTAAAAAATAATTGTTAATGTAATAATAATCTTAATGGTATAATTTTTCTAATAAGCTTATTCTTCAACTAGAAAATAATAGGAAAAAAAAAAGAAGAAACACAGATTTGAAATTTTCTAGATAAATATAGGCGGTATCTGTCTGTGTCTGCAGCCCACAATGGTGATGGCGTACACATTGAAAACCCCAAGAAATTGATGGCTTCATGTCATGTTTGTTATTAGAAACAAATATAATATAATATAATATTTTTGTTTTTTAGGTGTTTTGATAATATTGATGTTTTAAAATTTTAAATTAGTAAAAGTGTGATAATTATTTATAAACAAAAATTATTTATTCCATCCTCCAAATCCGAAAAACTTTTCAAATTATTGATAGATATAAAATGATGAAATCATGTATGTTTTGGTAAAAATTTCGATTTTCTATGTTTTTTATTTATATAACTTGAAAAACATGTTCATGAGATAACAAAAATTATTTTTTAAAAGTTCAAAATTTAAAACATGTTTCACATTGTAACCATCACTAGAGTAGAGAGTTTAAGATTCGTAAAACTTGTAACTACAAGATTTCTTGTTTTCGAACTCAATTTTTCTTTTTGAGTATAATTTATATATGTATGAGATTTTCTGACATCTTTACTATTCATATATGGATTAAATTGATTAATTTTTCTGATCTACATGCAACTCATTCAATTAAACGAGTTACATCGTAATATGATTTTATCACATGTTTAATTTTCGTAGCATATTTATTTTTAAATATTTAATACGATTGCTAAATGAATCGTGTTCATATTCACCTTAATCGTGTTGTTTGTCGGTCGAAATCCATATCCCTTATTATTTATTTTTATGCATTATGTCTTACTATCTAAACAATAAACTAATTCAGTTGGATTCCAATTTTTAACAACTAACAGCAGCTAGTTTCAACATTCCCATTGTATTCCAGAACAGTGTTGCCCACTGTAATATCTTAAAGTTCAAAATTTCCACAGCCCAAAATTGATATTCACATTTCACCACTTAATCCTAATTAATTATGTATTAACAACTAACCAAGTCAATTAATGATTTGTCTTTGATTTCATAATCTAAAAGGCTAAAAATACACTTGCTTTTATTTTCTTTATATTTTGATTAATTAAAAATACATTTTCTATGAATGATTTTGATGTTTAATAATTTGAAATTTCTTTTTTATTTATTTTCTTATGATTTAAAAATCCAATAACTGAATTTAATCAATATTTAAGAGGTAAATGAATAATAGATTAAACTCAAATTGCTAAACACTTTTCAAATTGGACCAAATTATATTTGTTTGGTTTGGACATACTTTTAATAATTTACATTATTGTTATTTTGAAAATTAGTTGATTTAGTTCGAATACATCCTCTAAAGCAATCCCAGAAAAAGAAAAAAAAAAAAATTATTTAGTAGTTTATGACAGGCTTTGATATGTCAGAATGCTAACATTAATAAAAACAAATCGAATAAAGTTTCTAAATTATTAAGGTTCATTTTAGTAAATAAATAAATGAAATATTTAGTATTTTAACCTTAATTAAAATATTATTTTTATTATTTATTATTTTTGATAATATAATATTTATATTAGTATCTAGAAACACGAAAATAGTTAAACAGTTAATGAAAGAAACATATTAGAAGGATAATTAATTTTGCCGAATGGTAACAAAAGCTATTTTTAAATTGCTATTAAAAAATTTTGTTAAAAATTTAATTAAAAATCTTTAAAATTTATTTAAAAATAAATTTGACTTTTTTTGTGTAAAAAGTATTCAACCATAACGTCGAACTAATCTAGCAATAAAAGATAACATAGAAGGTAGGATTGTTGGATAAATAAAAGCAGCCATCAGCTTATTCAGCAACTACCCGACATTGCCATTTCCGCTAAGAAAGTTCAAAGCCAAAACGCAAGAAATTCATTCCGCCTAAGTCTGTTCTTTGAGCTTCTACAACTCTCATCTCTTTTTCTCCTTTGATCTATTTTTTTTTTCCTCTCACCGTTCTCTCAATTTTCCCGAGAAAATCCCAATGGCTAATAAGGCAGGAATATTTGATTTAGAGACAAACTTTGCGTTTTATGGAGCTTACCACAGCAACCCAGTTAACATTTTTATACACACATTATTTGTGTGGCCAATCTTCTTCACTTCTCTCGTGCTCTTATATTTTACCCCTTCGATATATGATATATCTCAAGTTGGATTTGGTGATGGCCATGGCCTGTTGCTCAATTTTGGATTCTTTTTCACTCTAATATATGCGTTGTTTTATGTGGGTTTGGACAAGAAAGCTGGAACTTTGGCTGCTCTGATTTGCTTTGGGTGTTGGGTTGGTGCTAGTTTCCTTGCTGCACGGCTTGGATTTTCTCTCGCGTGGAAGGTAAGTCATTTTGGTTTTATTAATTGGGGACTGTTTGATCGATAAGTAAATAAGATACGCCCAAAAAATGTCCTTTCTTCATTGTTAATTGTTAGGTTTCTATAAAAGTGTGTAATGTTTTTATTTGATAAACGTTCTTTATCATTTTTGTCGTTTTCTTTTGCATTAATTCATGGATATTCTGTTGTTTGGTGTCATAAATGAATTTGTATCTCCTGCAGGAATTTAGGGCTTTTTAGTTATTGATTTCCTTAGTCTTATCGCAGAGAAGAAGGGTGAAGTTGTCTCTCGAGACGCTATACACATGGTCGCTCCTAGAAAACCATTTGGGGATTTTGACGTTTCTGTTTTGCCATAAAGTATAGTTCTTTGGCCTTAAATCAGTGGCTAACCCTGTAAATTGTGATGAGTTTGAACCATGCTCATTAGAATTGCCCATTTCACACTATGTTTTGACCCCCAAAACAAATACAAGATAAGAAGAAAACTATTCCAATACGGAGATTCATTATGCAGGTTTGACCATCAGCAAATTCACTGGTTAATATCTGGGAGCAATTGGATGTGTTTTTGGGATAAGGTTTTGACTTTTGAGGCTTGCCAAAATGTGTGTTCATCCCCTTAGCTACCGGGGACAAATGCATCATTTTAGATACTTACCCTTGCTACTGGCAAAACCAAGCGCAATCCTTGTAATTTGGCATCATTCGAGGTGCAACAAGAAAACACAGAATAGATGAACAAGGGAAATCTCAAAATTTGATGGAATTGAAGAACTCTAATTTCACTTTTTATAGAGCTTGTTTAGTTAAGAATGCCATAACCATATTATACTGTCAGCTGACTGGGAATTGAATCAATTGAAAAAGTTTGAAATGGTCACTTTGAGTCTATAATTTTGCAGGATAAGCTGCAGTAATGGATCAAAAATTTTCAAATAAAGGATTTCTTGATTTCCTCACTGTTTTCATCATTGGTCATTTGTCAGGTCCTCACCAGATTATAGATTTTAGCCTTTTCATTTAGATATGAACCACAGTGACCTGGTCGATCGTGGATAAATCAGTTAAGCCATTTCAATTGTTTGATATAGTTCCTGAATTTTTGTGTCACCTGTGGAATTTTTTTTTCTTTACTGAAGTCCTGTTATCCATTGTTATAGACAAACAGACCAACCTTGAACTTTAGTTGAAATCTTCTTTTACTCGAACCATCTAACTGATGAAGCTAGCTTACTTGAGAGTTTCTGGAAGGATAACAGCAGCGAAAAACTGTAGGTTATCTTGTAAGTGCCTTGGGTTAATAGCAAAGGAAAACACTGTGCCATTGTTATCAAGAAGATAAATGTATACTTATGCCAAATTATTAGTTGGAACTTGAGACTCCACAACGGTCATTCGAAACATTTTTTAATTTTGTTAGTAGTTGACATACATATTTAGATTTGATTGAGTTGGACTCTAATTGGTTGTTACCAATTTAAATCAGGTTGTGCTGGCAGCACAATTGTTTTGTTGGACTGGACAGTTCATAGGCCACGGAGTGTTCGAGGTAGGTGCTTTGTTTTCAATAATCTCGTGAATGATTCATTTCCTCCAAATTCCAAATTTATAGTCCTATTATTGATGTATCCTAGGAATTATGTGTTGCTTTTGTGTTCCTGCAAATTTTATAATCCTACTTGATATATTCCTTCTGTAGCACCGGGCTCCAGCTCTTCTTGATAACCTCACACAAGCCTTTCTGATGGCTCCATTCTTTGTACTTCTAGAGGTAAGTACCTATTTAATTATTGAACCAGAAATGAAATTCTCACTGAAATTTTAGAAAGGTTTATCCGATTTAAGAATGACTACAGAGATTGATCATGGCGGTATCGTTGCAGGTTCTTCAAATAGCCTTTGGATATGAACCATATTCAGGGTTTCATGCAAGTGTAAAAGCAAAGATAGATGCAGAGATCAAGGAATGGCAGGACAAGAAACAAAAGAAGTCCACTTAGCTTACGGTCATCATTGTAAAATTAGTTTGTGATGATGTATTATCAAAAACTAAATGAGACATCCATACTGTTTTTACAGCAAAATTTATATCATGATCTTGTTGCCAACAGGAATATATTCGAAGTTACAAAGAATCCAATTCTGTTGTTCTTTTTTTTTTTTTTTTTTTGGGCTTCCCAGCTCTTCTTTGATTTAAACCTCACACAAGCCTTTCTGGATGGCTCCCATTTCTTTGTTACTTCTAAGGTAAGTACCTATTTAATACTTTGAAACCAGAAATGCAAATTCTCACCTGGAAATTTTAGAAAGGGTTTATTCCGATCTTAAGAATGACTACAGAAATTGATTCATCCGAGTTATCGTTGCCAGGTTCTCTCAACAATAGCTTTGGATTATGAACCATATTTCAGCGTTTCATGCAAGTCGTAGAAAAGCCCCAAAGATAGATGCAGAGATCTCAAGGAATGGCAGGACCAAAGAACACAAAAGAAGTCCACTAGCTTACGGGCCATGCATTGGGTAAAATTAGTTTGGTGCATGATCTTGTATTTATCAAAAACTAAATTGCAGACATCCATACGTTTTTTACAGCAAAATTTATTATCATTGATCTTGTTGCAAACAGCGAATATAATTCGAAGTACAAAGAATCCAATTCTGTTGTTCTTTTTTTTTTGTTTCCTTTCTGCTTTCAATATTTCTTTAAATCATTTGACTTTTTTTTTTTTTTTTTTTTTCTCTTTCAATATTTCTTAATCATTGATTGACAGTAGTTGCTTCAAAATTCCGTATCTTATAGTAATACATAACTTTTGTACTAGGGTAGTAACTTCAGACGATCTTAATCCCTTTTGTTAGAATGCATGCCGATGAAGCTATTACCAGGCTCTGGTTTCTTAACTCTCCTCTTCTGCATTGATTTCCTCTCTCTTGCAACTTCATTCCATTGCCCCACACTTGCATAGATGTTAGAAAGAAGAACATAGTCGCTGCTATGATCTGGTGCTAATTCCAGAAGATGCTTCCTCACCTGCTCACCAAGTTCAACATTTCCATGCAGCCTACAAGCAGCCAACGATATCCGCCACACAATGGCATTGCATTCCATAGGCATACTCCTAATCAATTCATAAGCCTCTACCACAAACCCAGCTCGACCCAAAATATCAACCATGCAACCGTAATGCTTTATTGTGGGTTTGATATGATATTCTTTGCTCATCATATCAAAATATCTTCTTCCTTCATCTACCATTCCTCCATGGCTACAAGCACATAGTACACCCAAGAAAGTAATATCATCTGGTTCCAAATGGTTTTGTTCTAACATTCGAGAAAAAAGCACCAATGCCTGATTTGTCTGGCCATGATTTGCTAGACCTGAAATCATTGTATTCCATGTTACTATATTCCTTTGGTTCATTCTACGAAATGTCTCGTATGCTTCTTCTACTGCTCCACACTTGGCATACATATCAATTAGTGCATTATTGACCTTTATAATGCTTCCAAGACCAGTATGACTAATACAATAATGAATCCATCTACCAAAATCTAATGCTCCCACTGCAGAACATGCTGCAAGAGTCACAACCAATGTGGCTTCATCAGGCTCCATACCAAATTTCAACATCGTAGAAAACAAGTCAAGTGCTTCCTTAAATTTGCCACAATACACACAGCAACTGATGATAGTGTTCCATGCCACTAATTCTGGACTAGAAATTTCTTCGAACAGTTGGCGTGCTGTTTCAATGTCGTCAAACAAACCGTACATGTGAATAAGATTATTCTTAACAAAAAGACGCGTGTCAAGCCCATGCTTTAATATGCTGCCATGCATTTGTTTCCCTAATAAAACTGAGCTTAATTGCCCAGAAACCTTGACCAAGAAAGAAAATGTGAAATCGTCTGCAACCAATCCTTTCGCTTGCATTCTGTTGTAGTACTCGAAAGCTTTTTGAGGGTCATTGGTATCGCCAAAACCCCTAATCATTGTATTCCAAAGAAACCCGTCTGGATTTCCAATATTTTCAAAAACCGAAACAGCGTAATCGATATCTCTTTGCTCTGAAACAGCACAAAAGACTATGACTTTGCCTATAACAAAAAGGTTTTGTTCAAAGCCAGATTGGATGACATGGGCATGGATTTGCTTCAAATCTTTCATGGTGGAGCATTTCTTTAAAAGGGACATAAGAGCTTCTTCCTTCGATAAGGAAGTGTTGCTTGGGATTGCAATTGTGGTTGTTGATATGCAGCGACTCAAAGAAAGCAGATACAATTTTGAGAAACCCAGTCGTAGACATTGTTGCTTGGTTTTGGCTAGAAGAAAAAGATTGGTCAAAAAGTTAGATTTTAGGCGGGTAAGCAAGTGAATGCTCATATTTGCAGAGTAATTCTACACAGGCGTGATTTTAACTTGTTAAGATCTCAGTAAGCCCAACTCCCAACGCTCCAATGGGTCCATTGGGCCTTTGGATACCCAACGGAATAACTCTCCCAGCCCATCCCTAATCCTCACTTTAATCAATAATAACATGACCCTACTTAATATCAATAACAAAAAATTTTTAAAAAATAAAAATCTTAATATCAATGTATATAGTTTCAATACTTAAATGTTGTCCCTTCTTCTTCTTTTTTTTCCAAAAAAAAAAAATATTTATAAGAAAATAATGTGATGACTATAAAATAATTAGAAACACGACACTTAAAGCTAACAACTTTGAAAACAAAATATTTTTGTTGTTTTCAAATCCCAGAAAATAATGACCAAGACACCATAATTAGGTATTAGATTCTGAGCCTACTGCCTTAATAGTCTATATATATATATATATATAACAATCCCTTTCATGTGGCCACCTTCCTAACCTACCTCATTAGCAGTTATAAAGGAATGTTGCAACTTCATATTCAACTTAATTAATGCTGCTCTTCCAATAACAATCTTCTATCTAACACGTAAAAGAAAACCACCATAAAAACAATATTATTATCTTAAAATTTTTTGACTTGGTCAACAGTAATTTGTTAAAAATTGGAAATTGCTGATACTTTGAATGAATTACAGAAATAGATTCAAAGTAAAATAGTAGAATACAATTTTTTTTTTTGAAAAAAAGAAAAAAGAAAAAAAGTTTTAACCTAATGGTCAAATACCGAGCTGGTGACACCTCTTATGAATCGATAGAAACAAACAGAAGATAAAACAAAAAATGGAAAATGAACATCTTCATAAGCACACATAATGACAAATATACATAGTCTATATTCTAATTTTAGGTATTAAAATGGGAAATTAAGTGAGGTAACAAAACTTCTCTAAACCCAAATTAATTATATATTACTATTCAAATTATATCATTAGTCAATTATTCTTTTTATTCTTTGAATCGTAATTTAAACTAATTCATAAGATTTTAGGTTTGATTATTATATCCCCAACATTATATAAAAAAGATTTTATTAAACATTAAATTTTAAAATGAAACGAATAACGAAATTTTGTTTAATTAGGTTCTCAAAATATATAAAATATCAGACTATTTTGATTTGAGTCTTAAAACAAAAAAGATTTAGACATCCAGCCAACCCACGTACCAATTCTAATGTTTTAGGTCTAGAGTCGCTATTCAAAACAACAGTAAAAATTTATTCACAGAAGGTAAAAACAACTGAATATATGATTTATGGACATCCAGCCAACCCCACGTACCAATCTATGTTTTAGGTCTAGAGTCCGCCTATTCAAAACAACAGTAAAAATTTTTTCCACAGAAGGTAAAAACAACCTGAAATATATATTATATATATATAGTATATATATATATATATATAATATTTTTTCAAGAATAATATGTAATGTTACCTATTAATTTAAATTCAACAGAAAGCAACTTCCAAAACAACAATAAAAAAGAGAAGTAATATATATTTTCAAGAATATATGTAATGTTACCTATTATTTATTCACAGAAAAGACAACTTCCAAAACAACAATAAAAAAAGAGAAGTAGGGAGCGATTGTGATGAAGACTCTGACAAGAAAAATTTCTAGCCTCTAAGGATCAACCATCCCACGTGGATCCAGAATACCAATTCACCACATACAAGTAGTCTTTGCAACTTGCAACTCCCTCTTAATTTATATTATTTTTTGGTTTTAACCGTTCGTATCCGAAATCTATAGACTTGACTAATCTAGATTAGGACAGACTACGAAAAGGCAAAGCACTCTCTCACGAGTGTTTAAAGGAATTCTATATTTAAAACTCGAACCTGACACTTTTGAATAAGGGAGAATGGATCTCTACCATCCCATCTCATTTCTTGAGGTCTCTTAATTTATATCATTCTAATACTTTTCAGCTTTAATTTGTATTGTTTTGATATTTAATCAATTGAAATACTTGTCCATGTCAATCTCTTCTTAAAAATTTAAATAAATATTGAGCGAAATCGGTTTTTTTTTTTTTTTTACTGGAAAGATGTATTAATATCAGAGAGAAATACATCATAAATAAAAGATGAAAGGTATATATAGTCCATTTTGTTCATTAAGACATAGAACCGACAATTTGAATTAACTCATGAGCAATTTGACTCGCTAAACGTCTAATAAACACAAAAGAAAGTGAAGAGAACTCTCCAAACAAGAGCCTTACAATCAGAAGTTCAATTAGTAATGATAAGTCCTTATCTTTCTTGTCAATTAAAATTCGATTATGAAATAATTATAAATGTAGTAAATTACTACTATGATGGAGTGCTCAACATTAAAGTTATCCAAAAATAGATTTATAAATTTTATAATAAATAAAATAACTTTCTAAATCAATTTCATATTAAAATTCATAACTTTGATGTATGTAATTTTTGTTTTGGGTTTTTGTTGGAAAACCAGGAGTTGCATTATTAAAACAAATCTGATAATGCATTTCTTTTCTGAAAAATTCTTCCAATATCAGCAAATCCAGTCACGGTGCCAGATTGAAGATTAACAGGACGAAAAAGATTTTCAAAATCAAGAAGTAAAATTATATTTTTGTTATTTACGAATGGTAAAAAAGCTTATAAATCAAAATTTATAGAAATATATATTTAAAAAATGTTATTTTGTACCACTTAAATCAGTCCGGAGAAAAGAAATATAATCCAATCGGCACCTTTACATGATATAGGTGCAGTACAAATGAAAAAACATTTTCAACACGAAAGCAAAATTAAAATGATAAGATAAATTAAATTTTTTCTTTTTAGGATCCAAGTTGAGGAGAAAATGGTAATTCCAGTCCGATATAATCATTGTAATAACTAATAAAGCATGCTCTTGCCCCATTAACCAACTATAATGACAAGAGTAGCCTTTACCTTTCTGGTAACGAATCCAATTATAAGATGACGCGTGTCAATTTTCCGTTGCTTTAGGAATTTCAATCGTCTAGGTAACCTCACAAATTAGTCAACGTCCATATCTGCCACGTAAGCATCCAAAAGGCAAAACAAAAAATTAAAAAAATTTTGGCCCTGCAATGCATGGCCACACTCCACGGTGAACTTCGAGTTGCCACTTGGCAGCTTATTATTGACTAAGAGAACGACTAACCATGCTCCATTAAAGTCATGGAAACAATTACCTACGGCATTTATACAACATACCGGCACACATACACTAAATCAATGAAAATTTTAAAAAAAAAATTTTAATTATAATAAAGATATTTCTAATAATCCATTGAGAAAAAAATAAAACACTAATAATATTTTAAAAATTCAAAAAAGCATTTACCTAGCATTTCAATCCAAACGATGGTATTTTTAAATATATTTTTTTAATTGACTTGTATACAGATGGAGTCATACACCAATTATCTATTTACCTAAAGAGTTGAGTGTAAACCGAAAGGAGGCTGAGCTGGCATGTGGGCCATGTTTCTCTGGCACAGACATGTAGGCATGAAGAGGGCACGAAACGTGGCGAGCTGTGATTGGTAAAAACCTAAAATGCCCGCAAAGTTGGAGGGAGAATGTTTAGAATTAGGTTAGGCAAAGGTCGGATAGTTTGAAATTAATAATTGATTAATTGACCATGTATTGGGCTGACTTTGACAGCCATCAACAAAGATATAATCAATTTTTGCTTGTGAGGTGAATTAGTCTTTTTCTTTTTTTTGTTAATTCATGGTTTATTTATTTTCTTTTTGGTTGAAAAATTAATCCATGGTTTAATTTTGATTCTTGGTTCTTAATTACAAGTTTGGGTTTGACTTTAGGTTAAAGAATTACTTTAATTGTCTAATTATTTGTTACCAGAAAAAAAGAATAGTGTTTTGAGAAATGAAGAAATTTTAGTTTTGATGAAGCTCAGTTCAGTTCTGGTGCTGTAGCCAATGGTTTTAGTCATCCTTGACTATTTTCAGTTAAAAAGGAATATTAATTCCAAATGAAGCAGAAACAATGGTTAATTTTGTGTAAAGTGTTAAAACTCTCTTCATTTATGTAATTTGTTTCTTAATTTGTCTATTTTGAATGTTTGAATTCACATGATAGTACAAGTGTCAGCTTTTGATGGTAATAGCATGAAAAATCTATCCAATGTCAGTTTCAATCCACTATCACCCTTTGTTTTCAGTTAAATCATTTTGTATATTTTCTTCACTCTCTGGTTTACATGTGTGTTTCAATTCAATACTGGCACCTAGATGGTATTCATACTTTACTTGAAAAGGATATAAAGAAAAATAACTTTTATGGAAAACATTTTCCTTGAAAAATATTTTTCAAATAACTTATTTTCTTTTGTTTGGTTGTAATATTGAAAATTAGTTAAAAATATTAAACATTTTCCTTGAAAAGAAAACATTTTCCTTGAAAAATATTTTTCAAATAACTTATTTTCTTTTGTTTGGTTGTAATATTGAAAATTAGTTAAAAATATTAAAGTATTTATCTCATAAGACTATAAATAATAATAATAATAGAAATTTTATAATCTAAAAATTATATTCTTAAATACGAAAAGAATGCCAAAAAAAAAAATTGTAAATTATGAAAGCCGTTAGTGGTCAGTGGTAAATGGTGTCTGGAGTAGTAACTATGATAATTAATAAATTAAAAAATATGAATTTATAAGATTTGTCAATATCCAGAAAATACTTTACTCTCTTGAGAATGAGAAGTTGTTTTTTCTTAAAAAATGACTTAATTTTCCTTTGACCAGGAAAATAATTTCCGTTAGACTTATTTTCCTGAATGCCACAAACAACAAACAATTGTGGAAAATATTTTCCTGCAGGTTACCAAACAAGAGAAAATATATTTCCCTGTATATATTTTCGGTGGTAGTTATTTTTTCTTCCTTCAAACAAATACTCTGATTCAAAGGCTTAGGCTGCAAGTTTCAAATATAGATATTATAGTTTTAAAAAAGAGAGTGAATTAAATTGAGGTCATAATTGGTCATTTTGGCAAAATATGAGAGCTAGAAACGGCTGCATCTGAATTGTGATCTTCCATCATGCATTCACACTGCTAGCTGTTTTGATTCATCACCTATTGGGATAATGGAGATTTTTGTTTTTGGAAAACCTCTAATTAATATACTACTATGATGTAACTGAAATTTTAAAAAATAAAAAGCTCTTCTTTCTATTTTCTAAATAATTTCCTATATTTTATATATATAAGATTTTCCTAATAAAGGGTACGTCATGTCTTTATTTCATGCTTGTTATCTGAAACAAAAAAAAAAAAAAAAAAAAAAAGGACAAAAAAAAAAAAAAAAAAAAGGTCTTTAATGCTCTGTTTTGGAATGGTAATGTTAATATATAAATTGCAAATTGGATATTTCTGTATGCAGATGAAACAAACCAATACTGAGAGAGAGTATTGGTTTTTTCTCATCTCTATTGTATTATTTTGTTATTATTATTATTTTTTTTTTGACATAAATATTTCTTATTCAATAAACATAAATCATAAAAATTAAAAAACCAAAAAAAAAAAAAAAAAAAAAAAAAAAAGGTCTTTATGCTCTTTTTGGACATGTAATGTAATATATAAATGCAAATTGGATATTTCTGGTATGCAGATGAAACAACCAATGAAGCTGCACCTAAAAACCTTATTGGTTCTTTCTCATCTCTATTGTATTATTGTTATTATTATTTTTTTTTTTTTGACATAAATATTTCTTATTCATAACATAAATAATAAAAATTAAAAAAACCAATAAATAACCTATTTAAAAGATTTACATGCACATGAAACATATACAAAGATGAGTTGTTTTTGGTCAATTTTTAGCACCATAGAGAAGAGATAGAATAGTTATAATTGCGAGCACTAAAGGTAATAAAAAGGGTAATATATGTATAGAGAGAAAAAATTAAAACAACCTACCAAAGTTGCCTTACATACCACGTTTCTTTCTCACCAGTATTTAGGGCCTTCTGTTCCTCCATAGTGCTTTTTCTCTTAACATCTCTCCAACTTTCAGGTTTACAATTTCTTCTTCTTCTTCTTTTTTTCAATTTTCCTCACTCAATCTTTACCTTTCTTCCTAACTTCTTTTAGCTTTATATTAAGCTTTTCTGTTATCTCTTAGCAGTAGTTCGCTTTCCATTTGAACTCTTTTTTCATGCTTTTTTGTTTTCCTTCAATCTTTATATTAAGGTTCCTTGAATATAGAGAATTAGAGCTGTTTGGTCAATACCCATTTGATATATAGAGCTTGGAAGGATTTGGGTATTCAAATCTCTCTCTCTCTATATAGCCTTTTTTTTTTTTTTCCCTTGTGAACCAATTTGTGAAAAGGTTTTAAAATCAGGGTTTTAGCAATGGAAAACATTTCTGGTCTTATTAAGGAAGATGATCAGATGGATTTGCCACCTGGATTTAGATTCCACCCTACCGATGAAGAGCTAATTTCTCACTATCTTTATAAAAAGGTTCTTGACATCAATTTCTCATCTAGAGCTATTGGAGATGTGGATTTGAACAAGTCTGAACCCTGGGAATTGCCATGTGAGTTCTCTGAAAACAGAGACTTCTTTCTGAACTTTTTCACAGCATTTGTTTATTTATTTATTTTATTTTTTTGTTTGGATGAAGGGAAAGCAAAAATGGGAGAGAAAGAATGGTACTTTTTTTGTGTAAGAGACAGAAAGTACCCAACTGGTTTGAGGACAAACAGAGCTACTGAAGCTGGCTACTGGAAAGCCACAGGAAAAGATAAAGAGATCTACAGAGGAAAATCACTTGTTGGAATGAAAAAGACTCTTGTTTTCTATAAGGGTAGAGCCCCAAAAGGAGAGAAAACTAACTGGGTTATGCATGAATACAGATTAGAGGGTAAATTCTCTGTCCACAACCTGCCCAAAACTGCAAAGGTACATAACTACTCTGTTTCCTCTGTCTTTTGACCCCGTTTTGCTCCGTTTTCTGTCTAATTATGTGAAGCTAATTTTCCCTTTTCTTTTCCTGTTCATCCTTGTTTTATAGAATGAATGGGTCATTTGCAGGGTATTTCAAAAGAGTTCTGGTGGGAAAAAGACCCATATTTCAGGATTAGTGAGATTAGGCTCTTTTGGTAATGAATTGGGTAATTCTGGATTACCACCATTAATGGATTCTTCACCCTACAGTGTCAAGACTAGTAAACCAGTAGCTGAATCGGCTTACGTGCCCTGCTTCTCCAATACCATTGATGTTCAAAGAAACAACCAACAAGAATCCATTGATAGTTTCAACAATAATTATTTTGCTGTTTCTTCAAATCCTTCTGATGTTTTTGCAAGGATTCCAATTCAAAACTCATTCTACTCTGCTCAAAATATTCCAATATCAGGAAATTTGCAATATCCAAGTTCTGGTTTAATGCAAGACCACTCGATTTTAAGGGCCTTAATTGAAAATCAAGGGTCTAACTTGAAACAGATTTTCAAAACAGAAAGGGATCAAATGGTTACTGCCTCACAAGAAACAGGGCTTTCTAATGATATGAACACCGAAATATCTTCTGTCATTTCAAACCTTGAAATGGGTAAGAGGTCATTTGATGATCAAGAAGCTCCTTCTACTTCTGCTTGTCCGGTTGATCTCGATTGTCTTTGGAGTTACTGAAACATAAAAAGAAAAGAAGAAGAAGAAGAAGAAGAAGAGAATTTTAGATAATATTATTATTTTGAAAAAGAAGGTGTGGCTCTGTGTATAGATTTAATTTTTATTGATCCAATGGAAAAATTAAAAAAAAAAAAAAATGAAGCATATAACTATTATTGTTATTACAAGTATTGTAAGAAATTACTACAAGAACAGTTTTTTAACTGTTTTTCAATCTAAATTTGTTTAGGGGTGTGATTTCTATTGGCATAATTATTGTCAAATTGCTTGAATCCAAAATTTGTCACATATGAGATTTAGTTGGTGGCTAACTGATCTTATTCTTTGTACTTTATTTTAAACAATTGTTACAATAAGGTCTATGGATTAATTTGTGCTTACATCATTGGGATTATGATAATTTTTTTATTGTTTCATTTTGGATTTTTGAATATCCGATTGTGGGGACTCTTCTGAATACATATATTTTTTTTTCTTTTGTGCGACTTCCATTGATATCTCATCCATGATTTGCTATCTGCACACACACACACACAAGACAATTATTCAATGCACATATTTGCATATTTCACAGTTGTCTTGAATACTGATATGATTGTGATACCCATTTTCAAGTACTCTCAGGTTTATTTTCAGTGAGAACTCAGGATGCAAATTCTGTCATTTTTCCATATCTCATTTCTTTACAATTTTCTAAATAAAAGAAAAGTTTACATTTTATTTCCTAATTCTGTTTGTATAATGTATGTATCATAATATGAAATTATGATCACTAATTTTATGATTGAATATTTATCTTACGGTGTACAAGCTTAAATAAGGTAATAAGTTAAATTTAATTGTATTATTATTTCTCCTTTACACTCTAACCTAAAATCTATAATGTTAAGTAAAAGAATTCGATAAAAAAATGTCGGCTTGAAGAAAATTATTCATGCAAGCAATAATATAATGACAAATTCTAATATAAAATGAGAGGTGAAAGATCGGTTTTGCCATAAATATTAAAAAAAAATAAATGAAAGAAACAAATTAATTAAATTCCAAGTATACAAAATTGGATACTCTTATCTCATCATCTTCACAAATTTGAAAAATACACTCTTCTGTATGCATAATATATCTATTCTCTTCTTCATTCTTTCTTTCATTTTGTCCATTCATTCATTTCATGATGTAGCATTCCGTTTGGAAGCTGCAATGATGCAACAATATCCTGATTTTTTCCTTCATATTTATTTTGGTTTTTAAGCATGTGGTGTTTCAATTTTTGGCGCATGATAAAATCTGCCAACCATTGAACACAATTTGAGTCCTACACGACTTGAGCCTTAACAACAAATATGAAATATATATAAATAAAATATTAAAAAAAAAGCTTTGTTTTCAGTAAACTTTTCCTGTGTCTAACATGTTCTTGAAAACATTTGTTGGTACATCTTCACTTGGAAGCTGCCCAACCAAGAAAATGCGCCACTCTTTTTCATTTCTCTGATTATTCCTTTCTTTTTTTGGGTGCTCCTATAATCTCCATTACCAAACAACCATCCACTCTCTAATTTATTTTTTTCCACCTTTCCATTTTGTATTATGTGACAAATTTCAATCATTAAACTTTATTATTATTAATTTAAATAGCTGAGTGCATATCTTATAATATGTTGACACTGCCCTTTGTTTTAGCAAATATCTTCAATGTATTAAAAGAATATCCAAAACTTCTGACTTTGTTTAATTATTTACTAAAATGAAATTAATAATTCTTTTAACAAATTAATATCTTCAATCTCTATAAAAATGATAATATAAATTTAATTTTTAGGTCAAAAATTTTTGTGATCTATAGCTCGAGAGGGTTACAAATAATTACTCGTGATGGTTATACCAAAGAAAAGTATCAAGATTATCTTTTCTGAGATTAACCTTGTATTGTCAGTTTTGCAGATATTAAGGTGGTTTACCACCCCCTACTGTGAAATGCAACGAAATTTTGTCCAAGGCAGACATGAAATTCTATCCCTACGACGATTGGACGAAGTTGTGAGATGTGCAGATGTGTCCCCACAAATGATGAGGTCAGGTTCCGGAGAGAGTTAGGCTTTCTAACGGTCGACACGTAATTAACTGGGCCCTACAGGATACAGGCGATTCCCCGCACTAATGAGACACGCGGTTCAGGTTTTGATTGCGTCACAGCTTCCAGCGATCAACAGAAAGAAAAACTTGACTTTCGCGAGCTATAGAACGCCACGTGGCTACTAATCACGTGTGGGCCCACTCCCAGCTGGAACACGCTCACGTGGAAAAGCCAGAAACGGTCTTAAGCAGTTATTCGAGGCTTTCAAGGCTCCAATGATTCTTTTGTTTTCTCGTTAAATAAAAATGTTTTTGAACGAGAAAATACCATATTATTTATTTATTAATTTTCACAAATAAAAAAAAAAGATACGGTATCTATCAACCTTATCAATCATGATGTGACTTCATATTCAGTGATCAATTATTAGTACCCTTGTACTTTCATAAAAATAATCTCTGCATAACCCCTATTTAATTAAATTCTGAAATCACTTTCCATGCTTTGGAATAAATAAAATGTAATATAATATAAATATTATATTTAGTTAATTGTAATAAAATGTAATGTAATGCATTTTACATTTTCAATATAATATTTACATTTGTAGAAATCCCCCATCGAATATAGTATAAAGTGTGTCCCAATTATCGAATTTATATTTACAGCACCTTATTAGTTAGCTTAAAACTATATTTAAACTATAGCGTTCTATGTGTTTTCAAATACTTATCACATTTAAAAAACATTTTTAAATATTTATCACATTAATGAATTTAACAAATAATAAATTATTTTTTCTGTTTTTATCTTTCCTATATGATCAATAATGACCGAATAGTTTCAACTCAAATAATAAATTAAAATTAATATACCAATTCACTCAATAATTTATTTTAATTTAAATAAATTGAATGAATTTCTTAAGCAACGTGAAATGTGACGAGTTTCTAAGGACGGAGGGAATACATTACCGGTGAGTATAGATATTTACATATTTGTTAACAAGACAGAAACATATAGAAATAACAAAACCCACATTCCCTGCCTATTGCCATTTGCTAGCATATTTTACGTTTTCGATTTCTGAATTCTTTCATTAAATATGAACTTGAGTAATATAAGTAAATGCTTTGATAGGGCAGGTTCAACTTCAAGAACCCAATGTAGAAAAAAATCCATATTTAGTTGAATTTTTTGTCAAAAAATGCCAAATTCACAGCCTTTAAAGTCAATAATTAATATACCTTATCTTTTATACTTCAAATATAGTAATTTAGGGAATAATCAAATTTGGGGGCATTAATATTAAATTAAGCTACCTTAAGATAGGGTGTGTTGAGAGTGAAGCTTAATCTTTATTTTACTACTTATATGAATTTTAATTGATCATAACTTACCTAATTTAGGATTAAATTCTTTATCAAGAATGAATTTAAGATGATCATGCAACCTTGCTATTTTTATGTAAAATCTAAAAATTGATTTCATTATCCAAAATATAGTAATTAATTAAATAATTAAACTTATCACTTCATTGCTTATGCAAGTTTTTGAGTGCACGTGCTTGTCTTAGTTGATTCAATTATTTGAAATGTTCTCAAGCACACAGTAAACAAAGCAATTGAATTGTTTTATAAGCAAGTCATGTTTTGCAGAATTTGGGTATTGTCTCATCTACTTTATTTATTCATTTAATGCCAACAATATTTCTTTTTCTTTCTCTTATTCATAGTTTCTTTTTATCAACTGGATTCAAAACTTGGTTCCTGCGATATGCCTTTATCATAATTTTTTAAAAAAATATATAAAAAAATCTTTTTTTTTTTTTTTTTTTTGTTTTGCAGAATTTGGGTATGTGTCTCATGCTAACTTTATTTATTGCATTTAATTGCCAACAATATTTCTGTTTTCTTTCTCTTATTCATGAGTTTTTCCTTTTATCAACTGGAATTCAAAACTTGGGTTCCTGGCGATATGCCTTTATCATAGATTTGTTGTCAAAAAAAATAATATAAAAAATCTTTTTTTTTTTTTTTTTTTTTTATTTCATGTGAGAAGAATTGTTGCATAATCGATTTAGAAAATAAAATTTTATTTTTTTTATTTAGCGGTTAAAAAAAAATATTTATGTGGCTCTAATTAGGTATGTCCTACTGATATTACCAAATATTTTCAGATTTGATCATCTTCTGTGGATTGATTTCCTTTCTTCTATCTTTTATTCACCACTACCAAAGTCAACAAAACAATTGTCGCAATCTAATTATCCTTACAAAGAACAAATTTGCACATTTTAAGTTAATGCATACATGCAAAGGGCAGGTCGCCACATACCCTAAAACCATGTGGAGTTTAAATTTACACGTCTTAATTAATTACACAAGTATATAAATTAATTTCTAATTTAATTATATGCACATTTCTGAATCTAAGTTTATTAGGCTTCACAAAAGTACAATTAGTTTAATTAATTAATATCCCAACAAATACTTTCCCTAAATAATTTCATTTGTAACTGTTATAAATAATCAAAAGGATGTGATAAATTTTAAGTTTTTTTTTTTTTTTTTTTTTTTTTTTTTTTTTTTTTTATATCAGTAAATAAGTTTATAGGCCAAATTAGTCTTTATTCCATTAATATCATATTCTAAAATCAATCATGCTCACACTAGGTTGGTTCTCTAAAGGGTCAAAATACTCTTAACGAGCATTTGCTCTATCCATAAAAATAGAACCCTCGACTTCACTTAATGTAGAAAAGTGTCGAATCACTTCGTTGTTTGTAAGATTTTAGCTAATTTATTCGATTTGTGAGTGCTATGAATAACCATAAAGATGTGATAAAATTCTTGAAAATATCATGGAAGAATATAATGTATTATCAGTGATGAATAATCATAAACATGTCACGATCATAATGAAGGGCATTGTATGTTTATAATGCAATTGCACACGTGTAATGAGATTTAAAGTTGCTTTATTTCTTCTCATCTAATTTCCTACCTTTGTGGTCTATTTGACTCAGATAATTGAAATTGGGCATGCATTGCTTTCTTGTTACAGTAGTAATTAACATCACCTTTAAATTATCCATAATCTTCCATTCTTCTTTTTCTTTTCAACCTTTGAATTTCCCTTCTTTTTTAATAAAATTTAAAATAAATAAATAAATTAAAAACAAGATTGAATCATTGAAAGTAGGATTCATGACTTTCACTTTTAATTGAAGGAAAGAGCTTTTGCATCTAGTTGGCATGCACATTGTCTTGTCCAAATCTATATTTTGAATATTTGACTACTTATCATCTTCTACATCGAAAAATATCTGCTCCGACCTATGGGTTATGACATGTAGGAAAAGATATTGGGTTTGATTTCCATTAAACGCATTTACAGAGAAGAGCGAAGAGTCTTAACTGTAACTAAGCTCTGAATCGAATTATGCGGTCTCTGATAATAGGATTCCGAATACCGGTGATTTATACCAAAGAACAATATCTTCCTACTTCAAATTATGTCAATGCTATTGAAAAAATGGCTTTTTTAAAAGAAGAAAAATCAGCATTTGGGTGGACTAATTGTACACAAGCCCACGAGGGGGTGGGCATCCCTTTCTCTTGACATGCAATTCATTACTTTATATTTAAAATCTATAAATAGTACCCAATTGATTTAAGTTTGACATTCTGGTTTTCAAACATAGTATTTATAGGTGCATGAACCATCCTTAATTACTGTAATTTTGTAATATTTGGATGATGCGGTTATTTGAAATGGAGCTTCGGCTTCAAAAATTTTATATAAAGATTGATTAACTTGGTTTAAGACTTTAAGTAAATATTCCATCATATATAGGTAAATATTTTCTTTTAAAATTCGATTATAATGTATTATTACACTAGCAAAAAATATAAGTTAGAAGTTCAATTTTCATATTACATTTTCTTTAAATTATATTAGAACTTTATAATAATAATGATTAACAAATTATTAGTTGCAAATTTATATTTTTTTTGTCATCATTTTATTTATAATTATTTTAAAAAATAAAAAATTTTTATTCAATATTATTTTAAAAATTATATCTATTTTTCTTTTGGTAAGGAGAAAGAAAAACTAGGAGATGGAAGCCACACCAGCTACATCATGAACAATCAAAGGAATAAGCTCTAAAGGAGGATCATACAAAATATGAACACCTAACAGAAAATTTGCTGCAAACTAATAGTATCCATTTTACAGCATGGAGCATGGAAAGAAACTGTAAGAATTTAATTAATAGTAGCTAAAAAGTTAACAATTATTCCCCACGGGGGAGTGACTTAAATGGTACGATCCTGTAGAATCGGAAGTTCAATTCGTACAAAAAAACTCTAATGAAAAAAGGCATTTAAGAATTCCTCATTCCAAAATAAAATCAGTCTCATATTCAACAAGCCGTGAGGATAATCATAGAAATAATAATAATAAAATATTAACAATTATATTTTTCTTTAAAAAGTCTTAATATAATTTTCTTTTTATTGTAATTTTAATATTCTACTTTTTTTTAGTATCAAAATATATTATTAGTATGTGTTAATTTGATTGCATTTAACCTAACTAGACATAATTTGATTAATCTTTCATTTATACGAAGAATAAAAGATTAGAATTTGAGTTTTTCGGACCGGTTGTGTAGCTGGCAAAGATTACATTAAGCAAATGTACTAGTTTGTTGACTCAAACTGAGTTGGATTGGGCCGATTTGGGCCAATCGATACGGATATCTTTCCGAAACTCAAATTGTTTCGGAGTTGGGCTAGGCCAGTCCTTAGTTTTTAATGTCTGAACAATTTCATTTATATTTTTCATTCCAAGCTGCTATGTTTTAAGTTCTATCCAAACTTAACTTACTTGTTTTCTCACTAAGGGCCTGACCCAAATTCAGCCCAGTCAACAAGTGTTAAAGCTCAATAATAATATATAACTACTTTACTTGTTTTCTCACTAAGGGCCTGACCAAATTCAGCCCAGTCAAGCAAGTTGTTAAAGCTCCAATAATAATTATACTATATATATATAATATATATATATATATATATATATAACTATATATACAATTCCAAATCCCCTTCGTGCAAAAAAAAAAAAAAAAAAAAAAAAAAAAAAGCGTTGGAATTAACTATTTGCCGTGTAAAAACAAAAGCAGGTTGGTCGAACTATGGTGGAGACAGAAACATTATGATATTTTCAAGCTCTGAACATCTAGTGATTCTGATTTTTTTTTTTTTTTTTTTTTTTTTTTTTTTTTTTTTTTTTTTTTTTTTTTTTTTTTTTTTTTTTTTTTTTTTTGAATTTAGAAGGATAATAGCTGACTGCAAATGGATTCTTCATGACTTAGATTGGAAGGCACAACGAATAAGCCAGCTGGCTCTCTAACTAGAGCAGCTTGTTCTTTTTCTAGTCTTCATTATTGGGATATTATCTCTCGTTAATAAGGCTTTCTTCTCTTCTGTTTCAAGAAAAAAACAAAAAAAACAAAAAGTCTAAATTGCACCATTTGTATTTTTCTTTAATATAGTCAATAATTACTTGAAAATAAATTATTTTTTAATTAAGAGACAAAATTTTCAATTATTTATGATATATACATCCCATCATTCATATATATGCACTTTAATTTGTATCAATCATCAAACATTTGAAATATATACAAGTTATTAATTTATTTATGAAATAATAAATTTAATTTTCTTGTAATATTGACTCAACTCAATTTTATTAAAAAAAAAAAAAAAAACCTTATTACATCACGTGCATCTACCCAAACCATCATTCCCCGTGAATTTTGTTTCTCCTTAGTATGAGAAATTATTAGGTAGATTTAGCCTACTAAGTCAAGCTATAGATCCACTAATGAAATAAAACCACATCAATAGTTTACTTTTTTCTAACTTATTTTTAATTCTTTCACGTTTCGATTTTGTTAGAGATAGAAAATTATTTTATTGGGTGAGTCTATAGTTGACATGGTAGATTAAGTTTATATAAGAATTTCTCCTAGCTAGATTTTAGAATTAGACTTTCCTAAATTCGGTCTACGAATTAGAATAGATTATTCAAAGATAATTGTAAATTAATTAATAAGGTAATCACTGTCAACAAAAATTATCCTTTGATGTTTTATCATATCCTTTAATAGGATCCAAACTTGCATCATTTGTCACCTTGTTGTAAAACGATTTAAGAAAACGTTGATATACCAATTTTATTTCAACATGCTCCATCTACAATGTACAATATTATTATTATTATTATTATTTTTTGAGTATTAGGTAATACTGATCCAAATCGAAATTTCAAATCGAATTTCAATTTATGATGCAATTTTGAAATATGAATTGAGAGTATATTAAAAAAATAAAGTAAAATTTATAGTTTAATTATATTAGTTAAATTTTCTTAATTTTCACATAAATTAAGCTAGGACAAAAACTAATATTTTGAGGAGAAAATCTTTGTCGTCGGAGCGAAAAATATTCGGAGAAAAGATAGAAATGAATGGAGAATTAATTAAATAATCCCATAAATGTGATATGGCGAATGGGAGTCACGTGACGTGCCACATTATCAATGGTACAAAAGTTCAGGGCTAAAATTATTAAT
Source organism: Jatropha curcas (assembly GCF_014843425.1). The sequence continues at coordinate 1,137,701 of NW_023591682.1, read as the reverse complement.
GATTTAAATGTGCAACCAATAAAGTTTTTTTTTTTTTTTTTTAGTTTCAGGGTGCTAAAATTATTAATGATTTTAAAATGTGGCTGCCAACCAATAAAGTTTTTTTTTTTTTTTTTTAAAAGTATTTGAGTTCACATTTGGTCCTTTCTCCCAATAATGGAATAAACACAATCTGTTACTGTACCATAATTGTCAATGTTCAATCCACCATTTTGCTTTCTTATTAATACACTACGCTTTGTTTCTTTGTACCAACCCACTAAAAAAAAAAAAAATACGATAAATAGTAAAATAAATAAATAAATATAAAATAAAAATACCAGATAGAAACTATCGAAAAATTGAGAAGAAAATAACGGATATACAGAACGGTGGCGAAAAAAAATTCAAATAAAAAAATTAATTATGATAATAACCAATAAAAAAAAAAATCGGAAAAAAGGACCTGAAATGTTACGGATAATTACAAAGTAAAAAAAAAAAAGAGAGAAAGAAAATGAACAGCATAGAATAACAAAGACGATAAGTATTTTTTTTTTTTTTTTTTTAAAGATTTGAGTCACATTTGTCCTTTCTCCCATAATAATGGAATAACACATCTGTACTGTACCATATTGTCAATGTTCATCACCATTTTGCTTCTTATTAATACACTACGTTTGTTCTTTAGCTCAACCCACATAAATAAATAAATAAATAGCATAATATATTAAATAAATAATATAAATATAAAATAAAATACCGTCTAGATAGAAACTATGAAAATTTTTTAAAAAATAGAACAATAGTATCTTTAGATTACGGTGCATAATTTATTAATAATTCAAATAAAAAATAATTATTTATAATAACTCAAAAATATAAAATAAATTTCGGTAATATAAGTATGTTGAACCTTTTAAAGTTTACGGATAAGTTAAATAGTAAAAAAAAAAAAGAGAGAAAGAAAATGAACAGCAAAAAGAACAAAGACGAAATGTAGAAAAGGAAGATGGTGATTGGTTTCCTGATTTAGGTGGAATATTTATTTTCCTACTTCTTGTCCTTCTCACTGACGAAATCGGCATCTTATCCCAAATACGCCACTCGACTCTCCACTGCGTACGAGTAGCCCCAGACGCCAAATATACAGTACATGTATTTTTGTTTTTCTACTAGGGCATGACCGGTAATTGTTTCCAATGCGGAGGGTATAATCGGTAAGAGGCCAATGGATTTACTTCCAGATTAAGCTCATGGAAGTATTTATACTGATGGTTATCTTTTATAAGGTTATATAGCTTTAATTTATAATTTTTTTAATCACCTAATTTTTATTCTTATTTTAATGGAAAATCACTCACCAAAATCTGGCTATTAAAATACTAATATGGTACTCAATATAAAATATTTCATTTTAAAAAAAATCATATCTTCTCTCAATATATTAATTTGAAATCTATCTATTAATTTATTTAATATATATATGAAAAAAGTTTCAAAAAGAATAAAAAAGAAAAAAAAAATTCATTCTACCATTTGTAACAATTTTTTTTTTCTTTCTCGTATTCTTGCATAATCATGAATATTTTGTGGAATATGTAACTATTAGCATCATATTATCATTCTACTTACTGAATTTTAGTAGGTGATATTCCGTTAAAATAAAAATTAAACTTCAGTGACTAAAAATGACAAATAAAAATTATATATATGTCCTTAAATGAAATTAAGTGACCGTTCATATAATTTATCATGTTAAGATAAGAAGAATAATTTTACAATTAAAATTTTCATTTATCATTGTTTGAACATTTATTTGAGTATTAACTTATTTTCATATTCTTTTATGTATTATATAAATCATTTGGATAAATAATTTTATTTTTTTAATTTAATATAATATAATTTTTAAAAGCCTAATACATATATTTGGCTTTAAAGTTTACGCGCGATTTGCGTTATGATATCCTCAAGTTTGCGAGAGACCTATCATGATCCTACAATAATAACTATATCTCTTGCTAAAATAAAATAATTATATAAGAGTTCAATCATAACTTTGTATTTTTACATTTTATTTTAGTGAATGGTATAATTATTATTGAAATATATAAATATAGATTCGTAATAGATTTCCTGCAAACTTAAGAGGGTGCTACAAGAAAAATCGTGTAAATTTCAGAAATAAATTTATGCAATTTGCAAATTTTTAAACAATAAGAATACAAAGATAAATGTATATTCATGGATAATGGATACCCGTTATAGTTACCCGTGGATATACTGAACCCGCTGGATTGAGGATAATGGATACCCATTATAGGTACCCTCTCTTTTCTCAGTATTAGAATATAGCTCGCCATCCTGGGTTGAGTACCTTAATATTACCTTAAAATAAATTGATTGCTCTCCACGAACAAACCCATTCGTCACGAACATCTATTGATCTTCTTTCCGAAAATTTTTTTCTCCAAGATCCTGTCAACTTCATTATTTCTGAAATTCCAGACCAGAAATATGGGGAGGACTCCATGTTACAATGAAGCTGGTCTAAAGAAAGGTGCATGGACGGCCGATGAAGATCATAAACTCATCGCTTATATTCAAGAACACGGCGAAGGTGGCTGGCGAACCTTGCCGCAAAAAGCTGGTCAGAATAATTTCTTTTCTACTTCAGTTTCTTTACTTTGTAAACATTCTTGCATTTTCTTGGAACAAAGTTCTTTATAAGTCACACTGTAAGATCGATCTCATTGATTGTGGTTTCCTTTCTTGATAATAGGTTTGGTTTCTGGTTCCTGATGATAATATATAGGTCTCCAAAGATGTGGGAAGAGTTGCAGATTAAGATGGGCTAACTATCTTAGACCTGATATAAGGAGAGGAAAGTTTAGTACAGAAGAGGAGCAAAAAATCATTCAACTTCATGCTTCTCTGGGCAACAGGTAATATCATATGCTTACTTTGTAGGTTTTGAACCAATGACATGGATGCATATATTAACTAAGCTTTCCTTGTAGGGTTCTGTTCTCTTCTTTTTTACTAAAAAAACGGTTCATACACTTCTTCCCGATTTCTAAGTGATCAAATTGTTCTGTTCAATCATTATGAGTACTTCTAAAATTTTAGTTATTGGATCTCAACATAATGTATTAAATCAAGCATATTTCTTTTTAACAAGCATTTTTCTTTTACTAACTTACATGCACGAACATACTGTTCCAAATAGAGTGCAATCTAGCTACTTGATGTTTTACTATTACCCAGTACATATATATATATAGCATACCTTCAATGAGATATCTGAAAATCTTTTAATGTGTGATCATAAATGCAAGTTTAATACATAAGAAAAAAGAAGAAGAAAAATGTTACATCATTACCTCTATTACGGGTAATACGACACAGAATTTTGTCTTTGTTAAAATTATTGGTGCCTGTAATACTTATTTTTTATGTAATTATTATTATCTTGTTTAGATGGTCTGCCATTGCGAGACACCTTCCAAAACGAACAGACAATGGGATCAAGAATTATTGGAATACGCATCTCAAGAAACGATTAATTGATATGGGTGTTGATCCTATAACTCACAAGCAAATTGGTCCTACATCTAATGGTAATTCAACTGATGATATTAGACCAATCCAACGGTCAGTTTCTACTTCAGCTAAGTTGCTCAACAAAGTTTCTGCTAAGCTTGCCCAAATTCACTGGAAAGATTCTTCAAATGGTCTTGATGCAATCAAAAAAGTTTTGCTAAATTCAACTAAGGATAATAACATAACTCTTAGTGGAGGTTGTGACGGTACTAATGGTGATGGCAATGGCGGCGATGATAGCGATAATGAAATTTTAGCATCCATACCAAAAGTGGGTAGACCTATTTCACGGTCAAATTCAAGTCGATTAATAAATAAAGTGGCTACCAAATTAGTACCATCAAAAGGTCTTGACTTGATCAAGGAGCGATTAGGTGCAACAACATCAAACCAGTCTTTAGCGAGTATTAGTGTTTCGGATGCTAGTATTGCCGGGATAAGCAGCTACAATAATATTGAGTCTCCGATATCCATATCGGAATACTTAGAAGACATACCAACATTATCATCTAAATGCGACTCGTATGAATCTACAAGAAATTTAGGCAATGTCAGAGAAGATGAAGTTAATGAAGCATTCGCCGTGCTTCTTCAAACAATGTCTCCCTGTGAATTAGAAGATTATTTAGGGAATTATGGAGGAGAAGATGGTGGAACATTATTGACAAATAATAATTTGAGCCAGAACGAGGATGTTCAAGTTGACATATCTAGTGCTCAGAACAGTAATTTTATAGAACAAGTTTCAGATATGCCTTTCGGTGGTGGCTATGTTAGTGCTTATAATTATGACGAGCGCTTCAACAGTAGAGACTATTACAATGGTGAGGGAGAAAGCAGTGGTGGAGGATTGGATGTGAGTTTGAATTATTGGAATGATGATTTTGATTTGGGGAATTATGCAATTCAATAATTTATGTAATTAGATTTTTTTTTAGTAAATTAATTACTTCTTATAAGGACGTCATTTTTGTTAGACAAAGATACGGCATGCAAATAAAAAAAATTAAAAATTTTGAGAGAATAATATTTGCTCAAAATTTTCTTTTTATCAATCCATTTTTAGGAGTGAATAATATTTAAAGTTCATTCCTTTACCTTTATTTAATATTTTTTTTATCAATAAATATAATAGTTAAACTTATTGCATTATTATTAATTAAATCTTAATGTAAAAAAAAATTAATATCAAACTTAATTTTCTAAGAAAATTTTATTTAATCAAATATTTGATTATATTTTGATTAATTTCAATAACAATTTAATATGAATCATTTAATTTTAATGGCATTAATATAAGAGTGTATGAGAAAAAAAAAAACAAAGAAAAAATATAGTTTAACATGTATTAATCAAGATTTCTTAATTTGTATTTAAGTCAAATCAGGACACGAAGAAAATAAATATTTATTAATTGTGTGCTTTCCATATAGATTGCCCTTTCATGTCTGTGCAATGTTGACATATAACGTGAAGTGTGGGGTGAGGGTTTATTTTTATTTTTGAGCAAAAGGGTCTTTGATTTTTATTTATAAATAAAAGTAAAACCTTTAAGAGCATATTCAAAATTAAAAAAAAAAAAAAACCTTTAAGAGCATAGTGGTAGTCCAGTAGAATATAAGAGAGAGAAATATTGAATGAGAGACCAAATAATTGGAGGCTAAAGACGACAGAGACCTTAGCTAGATGTCAGGTTTATTTATAAAAATAAAAAAAAAAATAGAAAAGAAAAACACGGGAAAAAATGAATATTTGTTAATTGGCAACTAAAATAAGCAGTATTTATACATATATTTTTATTCTTTATACGAATGATTTATTATTAAATTCTTTATATAAAAATATAAAAAATATTAATCTTTATCTTATACTTATAAAATGCATGGAATCATTAAATTAATTTTTATAAAGAATTCACCCAGGCAAAAACATAAATCATAACCCCATACAAAAACCAATAAAACTAACAATATGTGAATTCTTTGTATCCATAGTGTTCGGCGTTGAAGCTTTACCTTCCAGGAACCCTATCAACTAATCCCATCATATAAACTACTCGATGGAAAGCTGAATGATAATTGGACTAATTTTCAGTTGATATGAAATTCACTTTACTAAATACTATAAATCAATTATATTCCCCATTCCGAGGTTAAACAGCTCCATGCTCTGCATAAATAACTATTGAACCTAACAAAATAAAGTTTCAGGTTGTTACTTGCGACTATTCTGATCACTACAAGCTTCAAGGCTACATCATTACTCAAAAACAATGCAAGACCAATTAATTGGAATCAGAATCTGACATCGGCATCTGGTATGCATCTTTCGGCTCTATATCGGAAATGGAAGGAGGTACATTCCTTTTCAACACATTTCTTCTTCGTTCTCTTCGTTTTTCTGTAGTTTCATCCTGTAAGGAGACACATCACAGGCAGAATTACCTGTTTAAGTACTTTAAAAACAAAAATTTGCAGAGATTGAAAGCAGGACTATGATTTGAAAAGCCATACGCGACTAAAACTAGTAGTTAAAGCATAACAAAGAAAAAAGAAAGAGAGAGAGAGAGAGCTACAATGCAATCAGAAGAGCTTCAACAAGTGCACTTGAAAATTAGATCTTAGAATTATCACCGTGTGATGTGAGTGGTCCACTTACCTTCTCCAAACCTGATTCACTCGGTTGACTTGACTGACCACGATGAGCTGGTTGACTTCTCATGAGCCATACAGCACCGAAAGACATCAAAGCCCCCAAAAGTAATATTGGGCCAATCCTTGGATCTCCCATGTGATCATAAATTCTGCTTTTAATTCTGTAGATCCAGTGCTTGACACCCACACTTTTGTATAGAATATTTTGGGCACCTCTTGACCAGATAGGATCTGAGTCTTCAGGAACAAGATCAGGAGCTTTTATTTTCTGCATTCGAGACAAACAAATGTTTAACAAAGAATTCAAAAGAAAAACATCAGCAAAGCTCCAGAAAATATTTGACCATTATCATTACACCACATAGTGAAGGACCATTTCCACCAACTCTCTATATCAGATGATGTTTATGGCTCCAATATTTTCTGTATATCTCCATAATTCAAAAATAAAATTTTCGAGTTAAATATAATGTTATTTCAAACGTTAGGCGTGTTCACTGAAATGGAAAATCAATTGATTATAATATTAGTGGAATAGCAGAACCAACGGCTTATGCCAAACAACCAAGTGTTACATTGAAGGACAAATGCCCACCATCTTCTAATGGGGGCTAAAAAACAAAACCAGTTAAAGTTTGTACTTAGTAGCACCTTTCTATTTCTGATTATTGGAAGTCTGGTCATATTCCCACGTGAAGTGGACGATGGACATTATCACAAAATTATGCTCCTCACAAAAGTTGTTCATAGGGGGGTTCATGGGGGGGAAAAAAGAAGAGGGACACTTACAAAGAAGGGAAGATCCCTGGTCTCACCATCACTAATTGTTTCTGCAATCCATCGAGCAATCTGTAGTTAGAAAAAGCAAAAACTTAGTGAGAAATGTTTAAATCCACAAAATCAAATTTCCTGCTATTTGAAATACATCTAAAATAAAATCTTATATATAAACAACCAAAAATCTGTGATAACTGATCAATTATTAATTTTAATCTAACAAATATGACTTCGCTATGAACTGCATATACCTGTGGAGTTTCATCCGAACCATTGTATCTTGCTACAAGCTGTGATGCAGGATCTGCATCTTCATCATCGAATGCATTTCTTTTACCCCTGACATTATCTTGAGTAGTATTCCTTTTGTAACGTACAATAAATAACCTAGGCACATCACTCAGATCCCTCCTCGGTCCGCAGGTGTCATAGCTGGTTTCTGAATGAAGGTAGAAGAGACAATATTTCTGTGTAGAGCTCCACAATGTTAGTGGCTCCAGACCAAAAAACTAAAAGCTTACTTATTGTAAACAAAGTTACAATCCTATAAAGATCTGGATCTTCAACCAATAGTATATGCATATATGAAATGGAAAATAGATTGCAAGGTTATCAAGAGTCAACAAAGAGAAAATGGCAAAAAGTTTATCATTATCCTCATCATTTTTACAATTGATTTGCCATGGGGGAAAATTTATGGTGAAAATGATAAACATGATACTGATCATTGCAATAAAGAAGAATTTTAGCAAATTACAAGTAAATACATTCCATGGCATATCTAGGATCATAAGAAAAAAAGAGTAAATTAGAGATTGTAAATCTATCTCCTTGGCCAATTTAGATGTGCATGATGATTCTTTATTGTAGAATATAGAAGCCAGCCAACGTGTGCAATTTTAATTGCACAATTAGATGCCAGGAACTTGGTGACTCTTGTTGCTTCATCCTATTAATTCCAAGTAATTATCTAATATGCTATAATTCATGTCATGGCATGCATAAACTTCATGATATTTGTTGACCAGCTCTTTGCATATTCAACAGAACTTGGTCTAAAATCAACAGCATCATTTAAAAGAGACAACTCACCTCTTGGGCTTCACCATCAAGCCAAGCAAATGTCAGTCGTTTGTTTTTCAGTGCAGTTGCCAGCAATAAGGATTGGTCATCATCAACATCACTCAATTTTCCATCACTTGATAATAGTTCTCCTACCCTGCGCATGGTCTATGAGCTCATATAATTCCCTCCATTACACAGCAAAAATATATGGGCATTGGACAGCAGAATACACAAGATATTGGCAGTCAGCAAATAAGGGAGGTCAAGGGTACTAAATTTCCAATTATTACAGGATAGTTACATGAGTTTACCTATTAATGGTAATCAGTGTAAAAATAAGGGAGATCATGGGTACTAAATTTCCAATTATTACATGAGTTTGCTTTCGTGAAGTATGCCTTAACCCATAAAATGGTAATCAGTGTAAAAATACTTACTTCGCGCATTTTGTTGAGTTCTGGGCCCAGTCTTCCTGCTAGAATAACACAGTACCATGATGTGGTATCAAATCCAGCACGAGAATAGCCTCGGGCATCACAACCAAGCTCCATTGATGTCGTACTTCTTAACTGAGGAAGTTCTGAAAATGAATGCATGAAAATTAATTTAAGATAACCTCTTTGTAATTGCAAGTATGATCAAATCTAACATAAGACTTGCCACATTTCTTGAGAGATCTGATATTTGGTATAATTTTATGTTCTCTAGTTCATGTAAACAGTGTTCTTGAATATCAGATAGTTGTAATCAAATGTGTAACCAAGATGCTCCACGTTAATATTGTTATGTTAGCATTAGGTAAAAATTTAACAATTTTAATTACTGATTAAACTTCTAAACAAATTCAAGCATGCTCTAAAGTAAAGCACAGTCACTGCCAAGCTTGAATCAAATTAAACAAACAAAAATTACTCATTTTGATGCTCGGCTTGAATTGGTTATACCCCAAAATCCAGCACTCAGCAGGATAATACTTTATTATATTGATAATTATGTCATGGAAGTTGTCTTAAGTCAGATGATTATCACACAGCACCAAGTTGCACTCTTACCACTTCATACATGTGGCTCTTACTTGAGAAGGCTGCCTTTCATATAATCCTCATGCATAGTCAATTTACCACTGTGAAAACAGTGATATTAGCAAACATTCTAGTCACACTTTTCATGTACCTCATTCTTCCAAGATAAAATGATTCATTCTGGTTCATATCAATCACATTTTCAATACAAAGTTTACACTGCCTCATTTTGAAGTTTGATTTGAACCAATGATTGCCCAATCATTTTCATTTCATTTTATCAATTTCACTCCTCAGTCTCATAACACAAAAAGCATACCACTTCACAGAAAATACCATAACAAATTTTGAAACCAGTAATCTGAATAGTCTGAAACAAGTACACTTTTGTGTTCAAAGACCAACAAACAATTACCAATCCAAACCAAATTCATGATCCATAGGGATTAGGGCTAAATTTCAGACAAGCATTTTTACACATCAATAGTATCAAGTTGATCCAAATAAGGTTTTACAAAACTAGAGAGTCTAATTGAACCCAAGGGTGCACCTAAAGCATAAACCTATGCCCTTCTTGCCTTTCTGAGATTCTCTCTGTGTGAAACTGCTGGTCCATCCTCAGCATCACATACAAACCCACTGTAGTCATCTCAATTAAGATTCTCTCGTTTTTCCTTAAAATTCAAATATTCCAATTAATTATATTACATACCATGAATTGCTGCGTTTTCTCGAAGGCTTCTCTCATTTTCTTGGACAGTAAAAGTAGCTTTAGGTTTAAATCTTCAGTTTGCATCTCCAGTTTGTTGAAAGAAGTGCATAAATTGTTCTTCCTAGAGTTTTGTTTAGTGGTTCTACATTTTGAAAATTTTGAGCTCCTACAATCTGGAAATTAGACTATAACAACCCCAGCAGCAAACTGGCCAATCCACCACCAAGCCTGACCCAATTTGATTCCCTGAAAATACCTCATTTGCAATAGCTCTCTCGGTTTTTGACTGCACACCAGAACTTGATAACAGTGGGCCAAATACAAATGAAGTTCTATTCTACAGGATTACATACAACTATTCAAGTGTATAATGGCAACAGATAAAGGGCAGTTACATCAGCTGGATCTAATTCATCATGGTACACATAACTTGGCAAGTAAGGATTCTAAAAAAGATAATTAATTATAAAGTAAAAGGCAACCAAAACTTTGTGACAAGAGAAGATAAATTAAACAAAAAATTGTTCTTGGTATAATCTAGCAACATCATAACAAGTGAATTGTTGACTTGTCAGCAAAAGACTATTCATTATGTAAAAGTATCTTTCTGATGAAATACTAGTTGCAGATGAACAAGAATTACCTTGCTGTTTATTTTTTTCCATGACATCTGAAAACCATGAATTATTGAATAATCCTGTAAAATAATATAGGCTCCTGCATTAAAGAAATTGTATCAAAGTAAACAAAAGCAAACTTGGAAAATGAAAGAAAGTCATACCATGGAAAACAACAGGTTTAACACCTGGATCTTTCAAGAATACAATAGCAGGGGCAGATTCCACCTCAAACCTGTAATTCATTTCTTTAATGAGAAATAAGAATAATATTAATAAGGACAACTAAAGGCAGCATCTCCCATGCACGCTAGGAGTTCAAAATACAGGAAAAAGAAAAATATATTAAATATTTTACAATGTCAAAATAATCAGAAATGAGATTTCCTGCCACCAAACAGAGACGAATCTGCAATCATTTTCCTTTACATTTCTCAAATGGATCATCATTTATGTACAAGGAATTGCTACCCGTCACATCCCAATTTCAAATAGTTGAGTAATGCATCAACAATTGATTCTTAAAAGGTTAATTCCACATCAAGATCACGCCAAAAAGTGATTGAATGGCCCATGAAATGAATCAGAAGAAATGCAAATGGGGAATTAACGTCTGTCAAGGTAATAGTAAGTAAATAAAAAATAAACTAAAAATACTACTGTTTTCCCAATTTAAGCAATCAAAGGTAAATCAATGTTATCTGTTCAAAGAAGAATCGGTACAGCTGGCAAAAGCTTATGCAAGGCACCAAATTGATAGCAAAATGGTATGCTACTTAAAATGAAACAACAAACAGCATACAATTGATTGAAGGAGAAGGAGAAAGCACATCCACATACGTATTCCACCAAAAGGAGAAATCCTCTTCTCGCCATAGCACAAATGCAAATGAGGCATAAGACCAATAATTTTTAGCGGTTTGTCGTACGAATGGAGTAGCACGCACTCCTGTTTTTGAGAATAAAATAACTTTCACCTATAAGCAAAAGCCATCAAGTATTATTATCGTTATGAGGTTATCACTTCCAACCCAATGTGCTTATCAAAGAAAGGCTATCAAATCTCAAAGTTATGCCAAAGTGACCAATCGTAGAATCCTACTCAGTTTGTTCTCTCTCCACCCAAACCCCCTTCCCCACCCCCCCACCCCCCTCTCCTCCTGTCTTAAAGGAGAAATTTGGGGTAAATGAGGATGGTTGCAAACACTCAAATCAGAATCCCAGCCCATAGCATAAAGCTGCCCTACATGAATACTTGGCTCACAAAAGCATATCTTTATGTGGAAAAAATATTGAATTTTCCATACTTCTGTTCCCCATAAGAAAAAGAGAGTGCAGAGGGGTTATAAGTGAAAAATGGCATACCTTGTGCGGACCACTTTTTGCGAGAAAATTCTTTCCCTGGTATCAAAATATAATTTCACGTCATTCCAGCAGTAAGAGGAAGTAACCCAAAAGAAAGACGATTAAATATGAAAAGAGCAAATTAACCACACTTGTTATTGAAAGATATAAAATATGTCAATATGAAGCGCCAAAAGCAATTAGATATTCATCGACATGGCCATAGTTATCCATGTCTAAAAAATTGGTAAATGTAATAATGGTTTCAGGCAGATTTTCTCATATACTATGAGATCTGAAGAGACAAAAGTAACAGCGTATTCAAAACCTCGGAGTGAAAAGGAAAAGGATGCTAAAACGTGTTGTCCCTTCACGTGTTCCTTTTCCTTTTCCTGTGGTTTTACTGTTCTTTTTCCGTTTCACATGTACCTACAAAAAATCTGAAGAAACAGCATGCTTTTGCAGCTCTCTACCCCATCAAAAGTGGAGTGAAACACTTCAAATATAGCAAGGATAGTATATTATAGTAATAGTATAATTTTGATAGTTGATACTTATAAAATATTAGTTATAGTTATAAATATAATTTATAGTTAGAACATTGAACATTTGTTTATTTACTTATTTTTTATTGATTTCTATCCAATCTTACTTTTCTCCTTCCACATTTTCCAAAATCCATATGCTATACAATGCCTCATTAGAGGAGAGGGAAGAAAAAAAATCCAGTAATACTGTGTTCATTTGAAACACTTTTTCTTCACACAGGACTTCTGAAATTACTCATGAATCATGCTGTCTTAACAGAGATACTCTATATCTCCCCAGTATTTAAAGAAATGTGCACAAATATTTTTATTTGTTTTTTGGAATAAAAGAAACTAGTTTTGTTACTTAAGAACAATCAATTGGATTTTAGAGAGCCTCAAATTTACCAGTGTCTCCTTTGAATGATATAAAATGCGAGGTAAACCAAGGATGACAGTTGCAAACCAATCAGTAACTGCATCAACTGAGAGATCTCCCTCATACCTAACATAAAGGACAAGTTTCAGTATGATATCCAGTCAGAAAAAAAAAAAAAAAAAAAAAAAGAAAAAAAAAATCCCAGTAAATACTGGTGTTCATTTGAACAACACTTTTTCTTTTCACACAGGGACTTCTGAAAATTACTCATGAATTCATATTGTCTGTCTTAACAGAGATACTCTATACTCTCCCCAGTTATTAAGCAAAATGTGCCACAAATATTGTTTATTTGTTTTTTGGAATAAAAGAAACTAGTTTGTGTACTTTAAAGAACAATTCAATTGGATTTTAGAGAGCCTCAAATTTACCAGTGTCTCCTTTGAATGATATAAAATGCGAGTTAAACAAGGATGACAGTTGCAAACCAATCAGTAAACTCGCTAGTCAACTGAGAAGATCGTTCCCTCATACCTAACATAAAGGACAAGTTTTCAGTATGAATATCCAGTCATAAAAAAAAAAAAAAAAAAAAAAAAAAAAAAAAAAGGTGAATGAGGTGCCTACAAAAGATTATGGGTACATCAAATTATTAATACAAAAACCAAATACATAAAGCTTCCACAATGTATTGAAATATGGAATTTTTCATTCCCATAATTCTGGTACCACTCCCCAGTTAAGAATTTTACAAAAAAGAATAGAATCTGTAACTTCCAACTCACCTAACAAGACAATCTGAAGTTTTACACCCCAGTGGAAATGCAACAAGTGAAGGAAGCCCTGTAATCATTTTTACCAAGTTAAAAGCAAATGGTAATAGAAAGCTAGCACATAAGGAAAGGATTGTATCACATCAAAAATAAATTACATATACATACCAAAGCTTTTGTCATGGAATACATAACATTGATCCAAACTTTAAGCATAGATAAAAAATAAAAAAGATTTAAACCTTTTCCTTTGGTTAAGATAGTAGTCCTTCCTTGCTCCCTAGAAATTATAATATTAACACTAACAATAAAAGACATGCAAAACATCTTTTTACTCCATCAGAATAAATAAACAATAAGCCCATAATTCTGTCCACTAAGCACCTTTATAATTATGGTTTAAAACTGGAGTGCAACAACGCTGCAACGAAGGAAGAAATAATACCATGATACCCAGATCCTAACAAATGTTAAGACCCCAACCTCTTAATTCAAATGCCAACTAATGATAATCATCTTCTTTTGGGCATACTTCATTAGCATCTTGTACATGTGATATCATAAACTTTTCCAGTTCCATGATTCAGAGTCAAAAAAACATCCTGAAAACAATTTATCTTTGTTTTGATATATGATGGCACATTTATGCATCAAACAATACGAGAACAGAGTTCATCTGAAAGGGACAAAATCAACATGGAAAATTCCCCTTCGCGGTAGCTTTTATGGCAATTTAATCTTGACACTATTAGTCTAATATGAGGCCCCCTCTTCCTTCCATTAGACCATAAAGAAAAGAATAAAAATCTTCCTCATATTTAAGTATCTATAATCCTTTGGAATACATCTTCAATTGCAGGCATATCTACGACTCCAAATGACACCAGAGAACGGATAACACAATTAAAGCAACTGATCATATCAACACAATTAAAGAAGTCATCCTCTCAGCAAAACGGCACATGCTGGAAGCTACACATGATTTTTATGCTTATTTTCTATGCCAATCTAACTGTTTGTATATCAAAGAACAATCTACAGTTGAATAAGAGTTTTTGTCTTGTTAACAAATCTTTTTTAGATTTGGAATCCATTTAAAAAAAAAAAAAATTCATTGAAAGGGGCAATCATATGAATAAAAGTAAACACCTACCATTCCTAAAGAAGAAATGGCCTGTCGGCTTTCTCTCAGCAAGGGATGTTGCAACTTGAACCTCGCCAAGTTCCACCATACCAGTATTTGCAACTCCATCCAATAAAGAAGCTGAATGTATAGACAGTAGGAATAATATCCCACGAGGTTAATCACATTGCAAGCTAAAACTACATCATAGTCATGCTGATTCATCAACAAGAATTAACACAAAACGTCATTTTGAAAAACAAGGTACGTCTTCAGTAGCACAGCTAAGGAAATTAATGCAACATGCAAAATTTAACCAAACAGTTAAACCTTTTGGCTCTTTTTTTTTTTAAATTCGATAACACATCTGGTGGTAGTAATATTTTTTAAGACATACATTATTTCTTATGGCATTTTTCTTTCTATATTTATGAATGGATGACAGCAGCATTGTCAATGTAACATATTCCAATTCAATTCAAAAAAAAAATATAGTAACCAGGCTTCAAATCTCTAAAGGGAAGTACCATGACGTATGAGATGTAGAAAGCTTAGTCAAAGGGAATGAAGCTTTGGGACCTTATGGTTTTATCATGACCTAGACAAACAAGGTACCAGCACTACATGACCCAGACAAACAAGATAACAGCACTAGAATAAAGAATCACTATCTATGAATCTATCAGTTTGGTAACATCACAGAGCAAAACTGAAATTCGCCAAATTCAATATTCTGTCCATGAGTCCTTATGTCTCGGTTCTTATGGTTTATCCGTATTTACAGTAGAAAAATATTTACAAAGACAATCTTAATATAAAAGTAAACTTCAAACCAAAGGCGTAAAGATCACCAAGCAACAGTGAGGTTTCAAAAAATGACAAATTGACAAATGAAATGACAAATTAACTAATGAAGGAATACCGATTTCTTTCCAAGAATTAAAAAACTGAGCACTGCGACTGCTCCCAAGTGAATATATCTGCAATCAAAATTCAACTTGGAATCATCTAATGACAAAATGACAACAATAGATATTAATTGGACTTACACTCTTTAAAGGTCTTGTTTCACAGGCATTCTCTGCTATATGTATAAAATTTAAGAATTAGATTTTAATATTTTCATGTTTATGCAGTCCACGGAAAGGGAATAAAGAAAGTTTTCTATGAAAGGCAGAAAAATATGATGAACAAGCCAGAACCACAAAATTCTACCCTCAAAATCTATAGATCCTGATTTATACACAATAAACGATGATAGCAAAATTATCAGCTCATTTAAAAGTCATGGAGAAAATGCCATTCTGATAAGAGTATCAAATAATAGCATGACATAGCATATCAACAAAAATTTTAGAAGCCGAAATATTGGGAGATATATCTGAACTGCTATAATACTATGACAAAGCATTACCAAATACCATGTCAGTACATACATTTTTGCAAATATTTGGAAAACAAAAATAGGAGATACGAGTCATAATGAAATTTCTAACTGTGTTTCGTATAACCAGCCACACCTGCTGACTTGTATCATGCTCGCACACACATGCATGATGCATGTACTTTAATTATAAATTGTAGCTATTTTCTGAATAGTATTGGGCACAACCCTTATGTGAATTAAGGGAGTAATTTGATTTAAGAAACTATATCAAGTTTATTATGATTAAAATAGTATATGAAAACATCACGAAATGATCATTTTACCTGAATAAGCCATGGCTTAGAATTACTAAACATAGACCTGAAGTCCTCAGATGTAATGATAGGAAGACCATGATCTTCAGGATCTGATAAAAACATATGAGAATCTGTTTATCAGACTACTTTAATAACTCAATAAGTAAATAAAAACTTGAGCATAAAGAATTGTCTAGTAAAAAAGAAAAGAAATGGAAATTTAAAAAAAAAAAAAAAAATCTGTAGGAATTTAATCTTTACTAACCAGAAGACCTTGCATCTAGTAAGGGAAGGGCTATTTGTGAAAAGCTTTTCCCAGCGTATTGCTCCCTTCGATTGTTGAGAACATCCTATGGCAAAGAAATTTCAGGTCACTGGTGAAAAGATACAAGACTTGGAAAAAAGAGAAACGGGTGTGGGGATTTGGAAACAAACTAGAGATAATATCGTAGTAAGCAAACATTCCATGAGTCAGGTACTCACAAGTTGCTCGTCAATGCCAAATATGTCATAGTCTCTTTTCCATAAAGGATTCTTCAGCAACTCATAAGCATATTGAATCTGGGAGGGGACAGCATAGTCAAAACACACAACAATTACCATAACAAGGCAATGATCATCTCCTAGCATTCAGCAGATCAAAGAAGGAAAGGAGCTTACTTCAATTATAATACCATAGCATTCATCGCATCAAAGAAGGAACCACAGTACCGTACTTAGTTTATTAGTTCAATTATGATCGCCTTTTCAGAACAATAAAAAATTACTACAATAATTATGGATGGTAAAAATTAATCTCAATCGAAAGCAAACAGTTCAAAAGATTATTTAGGTGCAACTTCAGTTTTAGTTAATTAAATCTAAACCAAATGTTGCTCATTAGCAAGAAAGTTCATTGTGCATACTTGTATTATAGATACATGCATATCATAAACGAAAATTTAACAAGCAGGATTCAACTGTATCTTATTTCATCATTCAATTCAATTGAATTCCTCTAGGCAGTGTCAGAAATAGTCAATCTCATGTATTTATCAGAACAAAAACATATATAGAAAATTTTAACTGACCTCTATAAAATCAGCAGCACTAGGAACCTCAGCGCTTGAATTCCTACAATAAACATATCAAGTTTCACTAGTCGAAAAGCAAATGATGAATTTGAAAATTGACGCTGATAAGAGAGAAAGGGACAGAGAGAGAAGAGTTACCACTTTGAAGACAGTTTCTCGTAGGCATCTTTCACTTCTTCAATAGAAGAAAACCTTTTAATCCCCAAAACTGCCATTAAAAGAAATATATCAAGCGCAATTTATAATAAAATCATACGCGTGTATATGAACATTAATCATATACAGACCATCATAATGAGACGGAGGAAAAGAGCGAGGGAGAACGACGAGCTGATAGAAAATAGAAACAGCGAAAAGAAAGAAAGGCACAGCATATGCTTTGATCAATGACGGATATGACGAGCTAGCCGCTGCTGCCCCTCCGCCTCCCGTAGCCATGGCGAAATTTTTCTTGCCACTACCAGACCCGTAGTCACGAAAGAGTGGAGACTACTGCAGAGAAACGAAAACACAGTCGCTGAGTCTCCCTCGAGAATGTAAAGATATTTAATTATTATTATTATTATTATTATTATTATTTACAACGTAAGTCGGAAGGGTTATGACTAGGAGTGGTTGAGTACACTGCGGGAACATGGATTCGTATGAGGTTGGGCGGCTGTGTACGATATTTAAGGAGAAGAGCATAAAGTGCAGCGTTAAGAGTGCTTTGGGCTCTTTTACTATTGGCTTCATTTGACGTGGTAAAGTCCGCCAAAGAATTTTAACAGTTGAGAAACACTTGCATGTAATACTCAAAAACCAAACCAATCAAATAAAAAATATTTATCATAAATAAAATAGTAATATTTTCTCGCCAAAAAATAAGATAATTGTTTTAAATTTTCTGATATTTAAAATGTTCGAGAAAATAAATTAGCACGAAAATATTTTTCTAATTGTTTGAAAAATAACTTTCCTTTTAATAGAGAAAAATATTTTCTTTAACATTAAAAAAAACTTATTATAATAGTATAAATATTCTTCCCACATTAAAATTTTATATATTTATCATTTTTAGTTATTATTATCGATCATTAGTAATCATTGTAGGTCGCTCACAATTACGATCCTCCGCCACCGTTGCTCACAATGACTTATAACTTTCATTTTTGTGCAATTTTTTCATATTTAATCATTTATATTTAAAATATAAAATTTATATAATTATAAATACTATCATATTATTGTAAATTAATTTTTTATGTTACTGTTGTAGTAGTTAAACAATGGAAAATGAGTAGATTTTGAAATATTTTAAAGGAAAATATATTTTAAGATATGAAAATTTTAAAATTTTAAATATTATATAGTATTAATAAAATTGAAAATTTTAATATATTTCAATTACTGTTACAGCAAAATAATAGAAAATGAGTTATTTGAAATTATGCCGAACAACTTTATTTTTGGAAAATATTCATATTATATGCCATCTTACGGCCCAAGAAGCAAGGCTCATTGAGCCCATACAAACTCATTTGAAGGGCAAACCTGTTATTATAGTGTAAAAGAGATAGCTAATTCAACTGCTCGCTTTTCTACAGAAGCTCGCTGATATTTTCTAGCTGCTGGTTTTCTCAGTTATATTGCAGAAGGTTATTTTCGTTCTTGAGGTAAAGTATCTGACGCTTTGGCTTTCTTCAATCAAATCAGATATCATAATACTCATGGCGGCTTACAAGATTGTAGTTTCTGTGAATATATGCGGGTAGAATCTTGAATATTGAAATGTTGCTATGCCTGCTAATACGATATTAATTGGATGTGGGTTTGATGGGATTTTGGAAATATGGAAGATGATTGATGTTGATGAAAGTAAAATAAGATGTATGGTTGAATATCTGGAAGTTGTTTTTTCTTCTTTATGTTTCTTATATATATACTGACTACTACAGTTAGTGTAAGCAGCTCGGGATAATACAGAGGGTTGGTTATTTGCTCTCTTGATGGGAATCTTATTATGAATGAAATTAGATTTGATTGTTGCAAAATTAAATCGAATTCTGAAACTACTAAGGACCTAGTTGGTTTGTGATTTACGAGTTAATGTGAAGAAGAAGTGTAAGAATTTAGACAAATTGAGGAAACAAAGCAAAGAAAGAGAATGACATAAGAAATATTTGTTATGAAAAAAACATATTTTTTTCATTTGACCATTGTTGATTAAGATTTGATAGTTAATTTGGTTAAGGAAATGGATATATGTGGAAGTTATTTTTCTTTGTTTTCTGTGGCCTGATCAGAAGACACATTTTGCAGAGCTCTACTGCAAAAAATTTCAAATGATAAATCTCAGTTCAAAATACACTATTGCAGAGAGAAGTAGAATGTTATATTTTTGTCATGGTGGTCACCTTTGGATATATTTTTCTCATATATTCATGGACAAGGACAGGAGTCGTTCACATCAACTTTCTTGAGTGTGAGGATCAAATTTTGTAGTCTTATCAGATACAATGGTTAACCTTATTCATCAATATTTTTGTGCAATTATGCATTTTGTTCATTTCTTACCTTTTTCCTCACATTATTTGTCCCTGTATTATTTACTTTCCACACTTTATGAAGAGTTCAGGTTGTTATGTGTTCAGTTGCTTTTTATTAAATACTTATTAATTTATTCCATTTCCATGGAGTTTTAAATTTTCAGAGTCCAGTCTATTCTTATTCTCTATTACAATATTTTGTTTTTAGGTAATCTCGGTAATGGGGAAGGACTCAAAGCCAAAGCCTGCAGGAGGTAAGGGCAAAGGAAAGGCAGCAGGAGGTGCAAGTGATGAGAATGCTTCAAAGGGTAAGGGTAAAGCTGGAAAAGCTGATGGACTTGGCACCTGTACATATGTTAAAGGTTTTTTTCCCTTCCCCCTCTGCACCCCAACTCCCCATTTCTCTTTCTTTTTGTGAAACTTTCTTTCCAATAGTTTTTCGCATCTTAATATCTGTATGTTCTGGTTTTTTATCTGCTTTAGCTAGGCATATTTTATGTGAGAAGCAAGGTAAGATCAATGAAGCATACCAGAAACTGCAAGATGGTTGGCTTAACAATGGAGACAAAGTTCCACCAGCTGAGTTTGCAAAGGTGAGTCTATGACATTGCGACCTCCAAATGGCTGGACAGTCTAAAATCTACTTTTGGTTTAGAGAGAACAAATAATCTTTTCTTATTATGTGAGTCCAAGAAAAGAGGCTGACAGAGACTCGTAGTGGAACATCTATTGCTTGTGCAAATATTTGTCATTTGATAATCAACTAAAGGAACCTAATTTGCTTTATTTTTATTTATGCATTATATTTTGCCTAGGTTACTGTCAGTTGGTAATTCAATGTTCTGAATGGCCTCAAAATTTTTTGAGGGATGAATTTCAGACTGGATAAGTTACATCATGGGGACAAGTATTTAATGGACAAAACTAGTGAAAATCATGGGGTTTTTTCACAAAAGTTATGGTATTAACTCAGGGTATGAAATTGAAAGAATCATGTTGATATGACAATGCTATGGTATGCACCTGCAGCCTTCTTCCCTCCTGCCTCGTCTCTCTTTTTTTCATGTTAACAATTTTAATGTATAGGAAATTTTTTTTCCCTCACTCCACCCTTAGAAAAGTTAGCTTTTGTTAGAGGTTGGTTCTTGGGCTTCTGATTGTGAAGCTACTGATTGTAGTCTCTGACGTGGATTTTTAAGCTACCATTTGATAGGCTGCACTGAGCCAAAATGAGAGAGAATTTTTGTTTTATTTATTTCGAATTTTTGTTTTATTTATTTCAAATTTTTTGTGTGTTCGTTATGTGATGTCTTCTCTTTTTCGCAGCTAGCTGCTGAATATTCAGAATGTCCTTCTGGAAAGAAGGGTGGAGACCTTGGATGGTTTCCACGGGGCAAGATGGCTGGACCATTTCAGGAAGTTGCCTTCAACACCCCTATTGGAGCTACCAGTGCACCATTCAAATCAACGTATTATTCCTACTGACTACATTTTGTAATTCTCGATTCCTGTTTTATATTTCTGCTCGTGCAGTTGATTGACTAATTATGGATTCTATTGCAGTCATGGTTATCACGTAATCTTATGTGAAGGGAGGAAGAATTGATAAAATGCAGCATTTGAAGGGAGGGGCTAAACATATGGCGCGAGAGATGGGTATTGACATTTTGTACATTGGATATCGAAGCGTGGTTCATCAATGTTGTGGTGCTTGAATATCTGAATGTTGAATACTGTTCTTTCCTTAGTATTTTCTCCTTTGATCCATTTATAATAACGAGGACATATTTAAGAGGCAGAAAAACTCTGTAGGTCAGATGAAATGAAGGTTATGTTGAGTAGGATGTGCTGGAATGACCACTTTATAATGTTTGAACCGTAAATATCCAGTTAACTGTCGTGTTGACACTTGACTTATCATTCGTTTCTAATTTGAACGACCTGCCATTAAAATAATCGGTATGCCCTTCCTGATCGGGCTGTCCTTCCTGCGACCATGACCACTATGCTAAGACTATAATATAACGACAGTGAGAGCCCAATAGTTTTTTTTTTATCGATGGATCATTATATTATAGGCTGTCTGCTTGCCAAAAATAAAATGGTATCTAGCCCGTTCCACGACAAAATGCAGGATTTTAATTCAAATTCTGAAATGATTATTTCACCGAAATTTAAGGAATTTTTTTTCCCAAAATTTCTCTATTTAAATGACATTGACGATATTTGCTTCAACACTGTCAACAAATGCTTATCCATGGATGCATACTAGAACCATCAGCCAATGACATTGATGCTCGCTTCAAGAATCATGAGTTTTTATAAAATGAATTCTTGTTTTTTATGTACAGTTTGAAAACATTGGTAACTATGGATCAAAACAATTACAGCATGCGAAACTAGCTAGAATTCATTTTAAACATCAACAAGCTTGAGACCCCAACTCATGTCCTCACAGTGCCTCACATGAGGCACAAGTGCTCCCGTGTCAATGCCTTTCCGAGCTTTGCAGTCGTAAAATGGAGGTGCATGAAAACAAGGTTCTGCAGACATGGCTCGACGACAGGGTGGATCAGGGGCTGATTGATTCTCAGGTTTGTACAGTATCCATGGCTTCAATCCGCCTAGACCTTGAGCTACATAACCAAAAGTGGACCATGAACTCGTGACTAATACATCAGTCAAGCTCAGCAAGTACATTTCTGCCCAAGCCTTCCGGTTATGATTCTGCTTTTCTGTTTGCTGATACTCTTCATGACTTGGCTGGTAAATACCTATCAATTCCCCTGTCATGGATGGGTGTTCCCAATACATGTTTCTCATCTTCTGAGAGTACCAAGAGCTTAAAGATGTCACCAGCAGAGCTTTAGACTTCTGAGTTCCATATTGGCTGGGATCCTGTTCCTGCCTGTTGAATTCGGGCAGTATATTCTCCCTGACTGTGCAATTTAGTATCTGATCCAACACATATTCGAATGGACTGGTCCCAGAACCGAATATTCTAATCTGAATGCCTATTTTTTCATCTGCTTTAGCTAAATAAGTGTGATAGTATCTAGTAATAAGTCCCCACACTGAATTTGTGGGGTGAAAGAGATATCGACCCAAGTAGTGAAAAACTTTCCTTGTTTGGAAATAGATTGTTCAATTCTTGCTCAAAAGATGGAATCAAGAATAGAGATGGGACAAAGTAGTTGTCTGTTTTGATTATCAACCAAGGTATTTTCCGAAGAAAAGCTTGATCTTCATCACAGAAGAAAAGCTTATCTTGATCGTCATAATCATGGACTAGATGGAGATAAACATAAATTGGAGGCATCAGTCTATGTAAATTTGTAGAATTGCTATCCTTCAGCATTCTTCCATAACAAGCAGGAGATCTCTGATTAAAGCTGTTGAACTGACCTTTAAGAGGGAAATCTAAGGGAAGAAACCAGAAGACATCAGGAAATGGTTCACAAAAAAGATCTGCCATGTCAACTCCAGGGTCTATAAGTAGAACTCGGTTTGTGACAAGAGCGTAGAGAAATGCTGAAGCTAATGTCAGTATCCTATTTCCTAGTCCACTAAAGGAGATCCACACTAGATAACTACAATCAGAGGATTCAGGATTATTCCCAGACTTAAGTTGTTCAACTGCCATTTTATAGGATTCAGTGTGAGGTCCACATTTTTTATGAAGAGCTTCATAATTCCGTAAACTAGAAATAAGGTAAGAAGAAGGTTTATGGGGTAGTTCTTTGCGATAAGAGACTGATTGATACCTACTAATACAGGTTTCCTCATTGAATCCATTGGCAAGAAGACCACCTAGCAGCTTGCCCTGAGCGACCCGAGCAGAATTTGATAAACCTTCTGAACATAGGACTTGGTAAGGATCAAACATATGTCAGTTTGACAAGCAAAAGCCCAAAATTCTCATTAGCAATCAGTTATAACAGGGCACCCTAATACGCAAAGCTCCCTACTCTGCAAGGTGGGGAAGCAAATCATTGAATGCAGAACATAAATAAGTAGTTCAATGTTCATGCTTTATGAGCAGCAATAAAGTTTATGGCAATAAGGCATAATGGTTGGACTTCATGACAACAAGGACTCTGAGGAATGGTCAATATTTAAACATCTCAAGTGATATTATATTCATATCTAACAATACTCATTGGGAAACTATATTTTTATCAAGGCAACTCTAAGCAGGAAAAAAACTACATTTAGTGCTACTCCTCTGTGCTAAAGTAGATGCCTAGCAATTATTCTTTTAAATCATAATTCAAACACGAATACAAAACAAGTAGTTACCTTCAGATGGAAGAAACAAAATAGAATAGGGAACTAGCAACAATACCTAATAACAGAAGTGATATAAAAGTAATGAATCCAGATAAAAGGAAAATATGGCAAATAGCATGTGCCTAAAATGATTTAGTTGTTAATGCAGGCGTCAGCTAATAAAGAAAACTGAAAGGGAATCTGTAGAACAAATTAGTCACACAATGCTAACAAGAGATAGGATTTTACCAAAGTCAAAGGTAGCATATTAATTAAAGAAAAAGCCAGCAAGAACGTAGTTAAGGCCATTAAATAAAAGCTATGATTTATGGTTTAGGCCAAAAATAAGGCTCAAATAGATCATAAGATTGAAAAGCTGAACCAGAAAATTCAGAGATGGAATTTATGCTAGTGTAGCTCCAGTAGAAATCAAGTTGAGCTGAGATGTTACCAATGGTAGAAATAAATTAGCTTAGCCGCTCACAATTTTTAAATTTCTGAATTAAGCAGGTTAAGCACATACTACTATACCAGAAATACTATAAAAAGTCGACACATGAAATTAGTACTAACATAAATCACTAGCGACGCATAGATGATAGTAAACTATATACACGCAAGAATGAGACATACCCATTAAAGTAACCCAAAAAAATTAGTACCTTTTTCTTCTTCAACTTCAACAACCTTTGGTCGTGAAGATTCCGGAGCACTATCTGAAGGTGGGTCTTTAAGAACCACAGATAACGAAAAAAAAACTGAAACAACCATCAATGAAACCACAAAAAAAACCATCATTCTCATCGGGTTAAACCCACATTTCCTTCCCGGTTCATTCATAGCACTCTGCTCATTAGGATCCGACTGTTTTCCCGGTTCACTGTCCGGGTTTCTATTCACCCTCTTCATATTTACGAATTACCGACCTAATGAGGCCCGGTCAGGGTCAAAGGGTCGATTTGAGGATATTGAGCTTGTGTTTTGGTGATTATGAATAAGATTTCGAGCAGAGAGGGAGAAGGGAAGAGGAAGTGAAGAAGAAAACATTGTGTGCAGTCGGTAAGCAAAAGTGTTATTGAAATAGACACGTGTTAGTATAGCAGTTTCACAAATTATCATGGGCCAACGTCCAGCTTGGTTACACAAATATTTGTAGAAAGAGAACAAATAATTTTCTTATATATTTATTGACAATTGCAGAGAAAATTATGGGTCAAAAAAAGGAGGCTCAAATGACAAAATGAATAATTATTATATAGTCCTATGATTTACCAAAATTATTAATCTGATAATATTATAAATTGATATCTCATAGTATTTAATTTTATTACATTATATAAAATCCTTCTGTAATTCTTAAAATGCGCAACTAGTTAATTTGATTTACAACTAAATAAATTCAAATAAAAATTTTAAAATGAATACAAATCGATATTAAATTATATTAAAAACCTAATTAAACTGGTTGAATTTTAAGTCTAAAATTTTTATATGGTTGAAAACGAGACTGAACTAAAAGAAATTTTAATTTAAATCATTTAAATTGATAATCAAACTTTATGTTATATGAATGATGAATCATAACCAAAAATAGTTTGATTAAATCAATTTTATCGATTCAAATTAGAGTGCACAATACTTTTACCCTTTGATCCTTTTTAATAAAAAGGCACGTTGTAATCTTCGAATATTGATTAAAGTAATAAATGAATATAAATAGCTAAAATAATACTTTTTAAACATAATAAATAATTTAATAGTTCATAAAATAATAGGGTTAAATATTTTCAAACAAAAGGTTAAATTAATAATTTTCAAAATTGAGGGATTAAATAATAAGTCTCCCAGTATCTATACTTATACTTACTTTATATATAAAAGTGGGAATAGAGAGAATAATGGAATTTCTTATATCACTCTTAATGAAATTTAAAATATTCTAAAATACCCTTAACGATAGCTGATTAAAAAATTACAGTTTATTAGTTGATTGAATATAATTTATAAAAATTATTTGTTCAGTCAATCACGTGCCGTCTGATTATCTTTTCACTTATGTGAGGAGTGAGAGGTCTCGAGTTTGAATTATTTCGACCACAAGTGTTTTCACCAATTTCATTATTGTGTAGTCCACAGTGTTATTGTGGTCCATCATGCCTCCTAATAAATAAAAAAAAATTATTTTTTAAAGAAATACACAATAATTAAGTATTTCAAAATTTTAAATTTTATCTTTATTAAATGTATTTTTTAATGAATATATATCATAATAAGATATTTAAAATTTTTTTATATTTTATTTAGGCGACGGCGGTTAACGAAAATTCTAATTAAAATAATAAATATAGATTCAAAATTTAAATCCAAACTTTTGAATTGATACATCTTCTTTTGACAAAAAGGAAAAAAAGATAAATTAGGAAGGAGAGCAGGGCAACTTAGCTAAGGTTAAACCTAACATCACAAGCTTCACAGTTTCATAATAGGAAGAATCGTATAATTTCATGTCATTATAAAAGCTGCAATTTTGTAACTTCATTTTTATTTTCATATGCGTTTTTATATTCAAATTTTCAAATAAAATCCCTTTAAATACGTATTCGAGTTCAAGATAAACTTTATTTAAAAATACAATTTTTTTTTTAACTGTGAAATCTTATGGTCTACCAAGTTAAATTAAATTTAGAAAAAAAAAAATCTATCAAAATCTGCTAATATATTGTCACAACCCATTTCCGTGGGCCGGACCGGCACTAGGACCTGGGTGGGTTTAAGGCCCCCCAAAGCCCGTAGTAAGCCTAACTTATTTAAATATTACATTCTATTCATAATTATGGATTCAGGCCCAATAATTTATTTCACAAATATATATCCAAAGTACAACCCACATAATAAATGATCACTTCTACTTTTGATTCATTTCACAACCCAGGTGGCATACAATTGCCGGAAACTCTACCTGAACATCTTACTTCATTATCTTTCTCATTAACAGTCTTCTAAATTAATGTTTCAACTCCATACGGACTTTCTTTCTATTACTTCTGAAAAAAAAATAAAGTAACGGCAGGGCGTGAGCGCCAAAACTCAATGAGTCAGGGGTCTAGATAACCCTCTTCACCCCAACACACATCACACAGCATGCTCAAAATTATTTTTATCTGATCACCGATTTAAGTATATGATTCATCGCAGTTTATCACACAAAATTGGCAACTACAACAGCAATCTCACACATTATTATCACCTTCTCATTATAACCACATCACGTCGGAAATTATGTCAGTTGGCCGTCCAACCTAAACCCCCGACGAAAGCGTCCTCTCAAACAGCCCCATCCTGCTCAAACGTGTGCACCCGCGGGAGCCAATCCCCATATCTGGCCGGCGACCTGTCCTAATCCTTCACTTGACCAGTCCTCTCCAGTAATTATTTTACAATTCTGCTCTTTTCTTTTCCATATCCATCCATATCATATCATCAGGTGGCACACGGGGCCGCCGATCTTCCCATCTTACCCCGGCGACGCGTCCAAAATTTTCCACAACTTTCATCATAAATCAGGATCCATATTTACGACCGGTCCTCACCCAAAACCCATGGTGACCCCACTTCATTCCCAACTTCCACAACAAACAAAGCACATTATAATAAACAGCACACAATAATCAAACAATTTTTTAAATTATCAACAACTAAGTGCATTTCAAACAGTATGATAATTCAACAAAACATAATGCATGCATAACCATTAGCCGCTGAAATGCATGAATGCAGGCGGACTGACTACCTAGTTATCTTAACACTACTCACAGTTCTTTATTGTCCTTCTAAAAGGACTGGCCTTTTTAGCCACGGATGCTTCCAAGCTTGTCCTCGCAATTTTTTGAATTTCTTATAATCCTCTAAAAATAAACAAGGAAAACTCTACAGTAAGAATTCTAGATTCGCCGAAAAATTACTATTTTCACATTCGTTTATTCAGTTTTGATTACCAGTTCATTTAATTCACTTATTTAAATTAAACATATATATATATATACTATATATATAATAGTTCTTCTAATTTATTATTATTCTAAATTTATCTCAAACTTTAACATAAAAGGTAAGTAATAATTTATAATAATACTAATAGAATACTAATATAATAATAATATAGTATCTAATACCAGAATAATATGATTGATAATATAATATTTACTAACAATAAACATTTAATTCCGTACTACCATCTCATTTTAGAGTTTTCTAAAAAAATCTATTCCTACCCAAATTTCAACACCCCACGCGGCGCAGCATCTCCCCTAAAAGTTGGACTATCCTCCTGTAAAATAATTCAACAAAATTTATCAAATATTCCAATCCATACGGGGCCCAATCCGTCTGGGCAATTAAATCAAAACCAACATTTCCCATTACCTCCTTCAATCTCAACACTTCACCAACACAATCCAAATTATACATTACAATAACATTATATCTAAACTACCTTCAATTTAAATCAATACTAAAATCATAACTGTTAAAACTACTCACAATTTATCAAATTTAAATTATATTAACCAAATTTACTTAACTACAAACTCAATAAATTCAATTTAATTAAACTAGCATTACTAAACATTAACCTAACTATAAACTAATTGACTCATCAAGTAACTAAAACTTTAATTTCATTAACTAATATTTCTAAATTAACCTTCAACCTTTCAAATTAATAAAATTAATATAAATTAACTAATATTACTAACATTAAACTTAACATCGACTAAAATTATTCAAAACATTAATCTAAACTAAACAATATCACATTAACTAAATTAAATTACCACCAATACAATTCAAGAACCCTAACTTAACTAAAATAAACTTACCTACACAACAATTACATTTCATTCTCTTAAAACTAAATTAACCTAATATTATTTGTTTGCCGGAATTCGATAACGAAATGGCGCTGGCGTGGCCGCGCGAGGTCGGAACTTGGCGGTGTGGAGAGACAGGGCCGGCCGAGGGCTGGGCGCGCGCAAGTGCGATCGCCTAGTCTTCTCGCCAGTCCACACAGAGATAGACGCAGGGCAGAGAAGGAAGCGAGAAGAAAAAGAAAAGCAAAAGAAAGAAACAGAAAGAAAGAAGATAAAAGGCAAGAAAGGAGGAGGGAGGTGGTGCGTGCGGTGGTGGGCTGGAGGTGGGCGCAGAAACATGGTGGGTGAGAAATGAAGGTGCAAGCGCTGCGATATAAGAACAAAAAAAAGAATTTTCTATATGGTTTGGGTCGAAACAGCTTCGCCGGTTCGCATTCGAAATTCGGGCCCAAAATCATCGATTTCTTAACTGGCTTTTCAGCTTCTTCAAAATCGCTTTTCGGATCCGCGTTTTCTTCACGCGTATTCGCCACTAAAATATAATACTTAATTCCAGGCCTGTTCGTGATTCATTTTAAATTTAATTGGAACAAAATCTTTTGAACACATAAAACATTCGGGTTGTTCAATATCTATTTTATTTAGAACGAGAGAATAAAAAAAAACGAAAAACACAATTATATATTTTTATTTTTTATATTTGTAAGCATTTGATTGCGCAATTAAATTTTTTCAAAAAGTAAATTTTCCAAATAGAATTTACATAATTAAAACATTGGATAGCTAAAACAGTTGGAAATGTTCTAATTTTTAAAAAAAAATAAGATTATTTAGTGATATATTTATCTATGGTTCTATACACATTGCAAAAGTTTTTTTTTTTTTTTTCTCTTGTTAGCGTGCGACTGTTAACAATTTAATTGTGCTATAACCTGCAGTTATTATTTCGCCAATTTAGGGCCTCCTAATGCAATTAAAAAAATTACATTTTTTTCAGAATTAAAGCTATATAACATACTAATCAAGCATTTTCAAAACTTTCTAATTTCTACTATTTTACAAATTTATTTTAATGAATACTTCATATGCATACATAAGACATTTAAAAAATTTTTATTTATTTCCAATTATTATTAAATATTTAAATTCTTTTAAGATATAGCATTAAAAATAAAATATATTTTATTAGATCATTCTTTTTCTATGTTGTATGATATGATTTTGATATATTTTTACAATCAAGAAATATTTACTCACTCCGTCTTCATCTTTTGATTTGCTTGTTACTTCCTTTTGGCATGCCCTTAAAAATGTTTGCAAGGTTTTTCTAAAATTTAGATATGTAACATTAATTATTTTTTCAATAATAACCTTTTACAATTGTTACATTAAATGGAAAGTCTTTTAATATCTTAAAGAGTATACATTGTCATTAAACGCAAAGACTTTTCAAAATACGAATCATATATTCCCTCCGTCCCATTTTACTTGTTTTATTTTAGTCATTTTGGATGTCTTAAAATGTTTCGCGCAAGGTTTTTCTAAAATTTAGGACATGTAAATAACTTAATTTTTCAATAATAAAAACCTTATAATTGTTTCATTAACATGAAAGACTCTTCTACGTTATCTTAACACTGAGTTACTTTCTACAGAGCTAATAAGAATCGGACAAACAATAACTTTTATTGACCTAAATCTTTTTTCATATGCGTATTTTTTGTGAAACTTATGTAAGCCCAAAATACGATGAAATCAGGTATAATAATATAAGTATTATTTAGGGAGAGAGATACAAAAAGAAGCAAAAAGGTATCAGTATTTTCTTATTCAATCATCTTCTGTTCTTTATGTTTGGCTTCATCACTTTAATTGAAAGCGTAAATTTACATAATTAAAACATCAGAGATGCGAAACAATTAAAATTTTAGATTTTTAAAAAATACATTATAATAATTTACTTGCATATATATATTGACACGTTTTTTTATTAGGTGAGTTTGAAATCCAGTTTTTTATTCTTAATAATAAATTTTTCTTATTTTCTTTTTTCAGTTACTGAAATAATTTGTAACTTACTATCATTTAATTTAATAAGAGATTTCATATTTTCCTTTGTAATAAAATAGATGAATCTCATTGCATCGGTCTAAGCCATTTTTAATTTTTTTGATATTTTCAATCTCTTCATATCCAAAATCTCGTTTGACTTAAAAGAAAATAAAGTTTCAGGAAATTGAAAAAAAAAATAAAACTATCATATTTTTGCGGTTTTCGGGTCCACTTTTTTGAATTTTAAGAATCCTTTATGTACGTGCATGTATCTCCTTTTTTCTTGACTACATGTCTCGCATAAATTAATACTCTGTTCACTGTGGTCACAAAGTGATTTCCAATTATCAATAAGAATTATTTTCTCATTTATTCTTTACTTCTGCAGTAAAACTAATTTATTACTTATTCCTTCATTATAGTTGTATATAAACATATTTAATTTGGGAATGCGAAAGGCAAGGCGTAAAGATTGAGTGATAACTTGCATTTTCTTTTAAGCAACATCTAGTTAGCGATTTTAAATTATGCATTTATAAATTTATGACACTAAAGAAAATTAAGTTATTAAAGGATTGTGTAAGTTTCTATTCTTTTAAAATTATTTATTATATAACAATAGAATTAATACTATAATAAAGTAACATTTGCAGTTAATTTCATTCGTTTAAGCTATTAATTCGAATATTAACCATTTATTTACATTCTAATCTAAAAAAAAAATTTGCGTAATATAACTCATAGATAAAAAAATAATCATATAATAAATATAATCAATATGCAGGACCCCAGGCAAGACTTTAATACTTTTAACATAAAACCATAAAACAAAACTAAAACAGCCCGTCAGCGCAATGTAGAGCGCCAACCAATTGCGGATAAAGCAAAGCCACCTCGGCAAAATCAAGAGCCACACGTGTCATTCCACACAGAAATTTTCTTCCTGAATTTCTCCCAGATTTTTTTTAGACATTCACCTCAGACTCGTTGGACCGAATTATTGGTGGCACAGAAAGAAAAGAAAGAAAGAAAGACAGGAAAACCCATTTACTCGATTAAAGACCCAACCAAACTTTTTCACTCAACTAGCCTAGCCGCTTAAGTAGATCGAAGCCTTAAGCTTGTCCTCTTTTCAAAGAAGAGAAACAGGGTTTTTGGATAGAAAGAGCGATATTCGACAAACACGCTTCATTGTGTTCATCAACTTCAGGTCAATGGCTTTTGGGTGGGTCTCTAGACTTCAAAAAGACCCAATTCCTCTATCGACCCGGTCCCAGTCCACTCTAACAAGGTAATGTTGTTTCATCTTTTCAAAATTTCTTTTTTCCGTGGAAAACTTCTATTGGGTTGCTTTTGTGGAATTTTATTGCATCTGTTTGGATTCTTTGAAAGGGAGTACCTTAACGTTTTCATAAATTGGACAATATTCCTGTTAAAACAAAGGTTTCTTTGAATGGATTATATGTACTTCTTCTCAATATTTAATCTGGAACCAATTTCTGTGTTATTGTACGTGTAGATGTAAATAGATAATTCTTTGGTGGGTTTTATCGCTGCTGATATTCATTAATCGATATAGTTTATTTAGTCTGACATGTAAATGTCCCTGCATTGAGTTGCCAGTTTGAAATGAGATATCTTGCCAATAAATTGCCATTTTCGGACTTCTGCGCGCTGCCGTGCTTTCGTTATTATGGCTTAGCTGGAACTTCAGGATGGTTGACTTGCATTTCCACTGTTTACTATATAAGCAATCTGGATTGCGGCGTACAAATGAGTATTGCTTAAGATCTGGGCTAAAACCATTAATTTGTTGTAGGTGAAATTCTCTGCTTCATTACATTTAATAATTTTTTAACTTTTTGCATGTCCTTTTGAGGAGCAGAGAAAGTTATTGATGGTTGTGCCAATTTTTGAAGCCCTCAATTAACATTTTTATTAAAATGCTTTTTAAAATTTGACCGACCAATGCACCATTTGAGCTTTTACTTTGTTAAAGTTTTTGGCCCTGACTTCTCACTTGTCACATGGTTGATCGGCAATCAACCTTCTTTTTCGTTTTACAGGTGCGGTTCAATATGTTTTGGATACTGTATCACATCTGAGCTACATATGCAAGCTACTATCTCGTCTTGACGATCCTGCCCTAACATTTTGCTTTCTTGCCATCTTCCTTATCATAGGCTCACCACAATGTTTTCAGTTTCTAAGCAAGCTGGTGTTTTCTGTATCCAACTCTTTGTTTTGCTAGCTCTGTTGTTACTTGATCTTCTACTCCTGCTCACCTAAAAAAACTTCCCTGACCAAATTTTCCATTTTCATATTCATGGACCAATTTAGTGCTTTGGCAAAAGTGTTAGTTCATCCGATATGGATTCTTTTGATTGTTCTCTCAGCCAAGCGCTTTTCCTTGCAGTCTTTTCTTCCAATGCTAATGCTGTTTTCTTGTGCTAATTTGACTCGAAAATCAGAACCCTCATTGTGTTTTCCTGCGACGTCGTATTTTTTTCATTCATAAAGTTTCTGAATGCTGTTTTATCAGACTCCTATTTTTTACCCATTTCTTTTGGGTTGGCATGTTAATGTCATGTTTTGATGCAGATATGCAGCATTGGTTTATGGCACACACACTTGGAATTTTTTCCCACCTGCTACATCTCCAGCAAAGGATGCTTTGAACAGTTCCAGATAATTATTGTAAGTTGTTTCTGGACGTCTGCTGCTTACATTCTGCTGTGAATACCAGGAGAAAAATCATACTGTAGTAAGCAACACGCCCGAGGTTGATAAGCTTCTCTAAAAAGTGATATTATTGTTTCCCCAATCCATTCTCTCTGCCTAATTTCGCAAATTGCTAGGAGAGGCAGGGTTGGACTCTGCTTTTTGCTACCATGGCGAGAGGTGGTTCAGTTTCTTGATGTTCTCCCCTGCGATTCCTATAAACTCTATAGCCAAAAACAATGGTTTTTGAATACCTAAGATTGCAAAATATCGCTGCTTCTTTATTTGTCTTTGTTGTAATTTGCTTGCTAATTTTTGTATCTTGCTGGGTTTGTGCACTCTTGCGAACGTTTCTCTGTGGTTTCCATGAGATGTTGTATTTTTTTTTTTTTTTTTTCCTTTGCAGTTGTTAGTTTCTTTTCATTGTTTCTAGGTTAAAAAGCAGTTGACGGTCAGTCTGTTATTGGAATCCATGTAGATGTAATGGATGGTCGGCAATCTTGTTCCAACATTACCATTGGAACCTTTGTGGGTTGATGCTTTGCCGCCCAGTGCACAGATCTTTCCTTTGCGGATGTGCATTGGTATCTTCATTTCCTTGTATTTTGGTCAAAATATGCAAGTTACAATTTTCAGGCTTAATATTGCTGCACATGAGATTAAACACCATAGATGATTGTGATGTGGAAACCTGAACAACGAGTGCCAGATTTTCTATCAAAGCAGGAGGCTGACCATAAGTCAGTTGTTCCACTGTTGAGCACATCCTTTCCACCATCCACCTTGCATCGCCACAGAAATCCAGGTTAGATTTTATCAACTCTTGTCTGTACGTTTACATTGCTTTGCCTATAGAACTATATGAGTGAGATCTTGGATCCTAAGTAAAAAATCAATTTACATAGCATAATTCTGAAAGTATGTTTGCTGGTCCATGTTGCCAGTAAAAATATCCTTTTGCCTGCTTATTGAGTTCGGAATATTACTGGCTGATTACTGCGGAGATTTTGAAACAGGGGGAGATTCTCCATCGCTTTATCCTTTTAACACCCTCATTGTAGAACTTACGTAGAGAATAATAAAATGGTAAACAAAGAAACAAACAAAAAAATCATTCCTTGAGATTACTGCCGACATCGCTTGTGTTAAAGCCCAAGGATGTCTGAATGGTCAAAGGTCAAAAACTTATGTTGTCATCGTTAATAACGCCAGAATCAAGGATCAAATTCACTAGCGTTTTTTAAGAAATTTCTTTAAGTACTCAACTTGCGCAAGTAATTATGCACCTCTCTTAATCCTTGTTAAACATGTTTACATGATGCTCACCATTATTCGCGTTCTCATTGTTTAATGCCTACTTAGTTGCTCACCCCTTTTTGGACTCATTCTCTACAAATTAGATAAAAGATCTTGCGAGCTAAAGCTGCGAGCTCGTCTTGGAACCCTGCTACTCCATTGAGTGCTATTAGATTTAGAATATCGTTTCTTGTGGTAAGTGCGTTTCATTTCTTAATATTTCCCTTTTGTCACTATTCTTTTGCGTTGATAACCCAATTTAATTTTCCCAAAATTGATGACAATTAAAGTCGAGGCCCCGTCTTCGAGCGGTAACACTTATTTTTCAAGGTTCCTCCCTCCCTATGTATTGTTAAATTTGTCTGGCTAATTGCTTGCGGTCAGTTTACAGGATGCATGAGGGGGGCCCTTCCTGCTGGATGACGCAAAAAAGAGGGGGGGAAACAGCTTAGAAAGCCAAAACAAATTTCATAAAAAATTTAAAGGCCTCTGATATATGTGACTCTACGTGCTTTGAATATCTCTCTCTTT
>NW_023591682.1:1025127-1101602 GCF_014843425.1 Jatropha curcas | reverse complement strand
TTCAAGCAGCATAAATGAGACAAATGTCCAAATAATTTAATTTAAAAAAAACTAAAATAAATATAACGAGCGTTTTTCAATAGAAATTACCGACAAAATATCACTAGATTGTCCATAAAACTAACGAGAAATTTCTAAAAAAGTTGAAATTCAATTTTACCAACGGAGCTAATTGATTTACCGACAAACTTTTTTTTGCTAAATTATAAAAAAATAATTATTGTTTAGAAAAAAATTAGTGACATAATTTCTGAATTTATTTATGGCATTTTATGCACGTCATCTTGATTTCTTTTATAGTATTTGAAGTTAGTTGGTATATAAATTTATTAATTAATTAATTTGCTTTCATAAAATTAAATTTTATATCTTTTTATTTATAATGTGCATAAACACGTCTAAAAGTTTTTGTAGACGCACATCAAAGCATAGCCTAATGGTAAATGCATGTACGATATAACAATAGATCCAAGTTTGATTCCCCTTCCCCAATACTCAAAAAAAAAAAAAAAAATTACTTCCCCCTAATACTTCCAAAAAAAAAAAAAAAAAAATTTATAGACCAAGTTGAAATCACATTAAACCAGTTAACAAAACTTTCACCATAGAAATTATTAATCTCTATTAGGAAAAAATTAAAGTTTATCTTTCTAATTAAACTAAATAGAAAACTAAAAAAAAAAAAAAAAAAAATTATAGACAAGTTGAAATCATACATAAACAGTAACAACTTTTCACATAGAAATTTATGTAATCTCTATTAGAAAAATTAAAGTTTATTCTTTCTAATTAAACTAAATAGAAACTAAAGTGCTTTGATTTTATTTATTTTATATGAATTTATTTATCATCACATAGATAATTGCATGCTTATTTCTTTATGCTTAATTACCTTTACTTATCAATGGGTATTAGAACAAGTTGTTCAACACTCTTCTTCTTATCAGTTTATTTTTTTATTGAATCTCCTTTTTCGGTACTTTTTTAGTTTTTTCACAATACCAATCTTCTTTATTTGATTTCAATTTTATCGGATAATATTTCCAGAGGGGCAAATTTGATTCCCAAGAATATTTAGCATCTTTGATTTACGTCTAATTTATTCATCAAAAAAACTCTTTTTTTTTTTTTTTTAAATGGTTATGTATGGTAAATCAAAGATGCATGATATCCTTTCACATATCTTTTTTATTTAGCAGTAAGATGAGTTGTTGAGTTATATAAATATACATTCATGTAGATAAATTTTTCTGCATACAAAAGTGTGCCTCATCATTACATGGTAGTGAAAAATTTTTAAAATGGTCATCCCACTTATAATCTTGTCTCTTTTGGTGGAGAATCCATCATCTAAAACACATTTATCTTATAATTGTCGACCCTATAAACCCTAGCTTAGCTACCTATTACCATTCCTCCTCCTATACAAACAGCTTATTTTTGTCTTTTAAGTGATTTCCAAGCCAAGTTGTTATTTAAATTGACAATATATGTGTTGTTATTTTTATTTTCATTAAGAAAAATCTTCTTATGTTTTTCCCTTTTTTAAAGCATTTGAGATTATTATTTTTTTGTTTACTTAACTTTCTATTTCATTAAATAATATCCGACTGCAAGTACTCTATATAAATTTTAACTCATAACTTTATAAATAATCTATTAACTCTTTTATCATGATTTTGAGTATAACATTCATAAGCAGCTGTTTGAGTAATAAGACACGTCTGAATTTAATATATAATCTCTATAAATTTAAGGATTTAATTCATAAAAAGTGATTGGTGAAAAGTGTGTGGATATTCATGGAAAATCGAAAAATTTTAAAAATATTTTGCATTCTACGGTCCAAATCAGGATTATATTTCATAGTTCTATCAAAAAAAAAAAACATGAATATAATAGGCGACAAAATACAATTTACATTAAAGCATTCTATATTGATCCCAACGAATAGCCGTCCCTAAAACACCAAAAAAAAGGAAAAGAAAGAGCAACAACCAACAGGAAACAAAAGGATCAATTACTTGGTACTCTAGAGTTAAGAGTTACATAAACAATCCTTAATTCCATCTTACAAGGCAAAAATGGCAAAAAAAGAAAAAAAAAAAGAACTTATAATAAATATATAAACATACACAATAATCTCATTTCCGAGCTGAAATTCTCTTAGAAAGTTGTTTACTTATTTTCAAAAAAAAAAAAAATTGTCTTTATTTAAAAGATTAATCAATCGAGTTGGTACTTTGCGAATATCGTTTTATTTGAATACTACCTCTAGTCGAACATAAAAATAGAGAGACTAATCAACCGGAACCAAAAAGACCATCGAGGAGCTCGCCTGCGCTTGACAATGGTGTGCATGCATTTCCACAGCTGACGTCACAAATTTCTTGTGTAGCACCATCTATGCTAAGGCAGGAAGCCATGCATTGTTCAGAACAAGGAACTTCTGCTTGTGCTTCCCCTTCCCCACTCAACATTCCCACCAACAATGCGATTAATAAGCTCATTCCAATAACTTTCTTAGAATCCATGTCCTAGAAAATATACGTTTCTTGGCATTAACCAAACCAATATGAAAGAAACTAATCTGAAAAATAAATTCTACATAGATCCTACACATTTGCATCATTTCTATATATATATATCACTCTTAATGAGGCTAGCTTAATTATCCAAATTGGCAAGAGAAAAACACTCTCCACCTGAAATAAAATAAAATATTTATAATTGCGTGCAGGATTGCTATAACCCTTAATTAATTAGCATATGTCAACAACTGTTTGGGATTTATTGGCTTGAGAGAATTCTAGGCAACTCGTTCAAATTATACTTGTGCTCTCCTTGTATTAGAATTGACTTGCTAAGACAAAGTCTATCGCATCATCCATTCAAAATGATTTTTTTTTTTTTGAAATGATATTTTTTTTTTAAATTGCATTTTATTATTATAAAAAAAATGATAAAGTAGAAATAATTTTTTAAAAAAAATTATTTTCGTTGATTTAATCTATAGATGGAGCTATAAATCTAATTTACGTATAATCCCTTTGTATTTGGGTTCTCAACACTATTATCTTTGCATTTTACTTATCTAATGGCAGAACATAGTCCGGAAAAACAGAACTATCGAACTAATATGATTCCATTCGATTTGATTGTTACAGATAATATTGGTTATATTATTTATTATTAAATAGTTGTATGTAGTTGTATTCTAATGATAGTCTTGCACTCTTATAGTTATCCTTTGTAACTACTCTATATACAGAGTTGTATAAATAGAGTTGTATTATTCAATACGACATATATAGAAAACCCAATTCTTTCCAGGTTTACATGGTATCAGAGCTACCATAATTCCATACAGAGTTGTTATCTATAAATAGAGTTGTATTATTCAATTACCGACATATATAGAAAAAACCCAATTTCTTTCCAGGTTTTACATGGTATCAGAGCTTACCAAATTCCTCATCATGCCGCCTCTTGTTCCTCTATCTTCTCTCTTTCTATCTTCTTCAACTATCACTTCTGCATCTGGTCTTTTTCTTCAACTATCACTTCTGCATCTTCTTTTTCAATCAAATTAAAAGACAATAATTACCTAGCTTGGAAAACCCAGTTTGGTCCAATACTAAATTTCCAAAGCCTCAATGGTTTTATTGATGGTTCGCAAGCAGCTCCTCCTAAAACTATACCCGCATCTGCCACAGATACTACACCTATACCAAATTCAACATATAAGGATTGGTTTAATAAAGACCAGATGCTTCATTCATGGCTGTTAGCCTCCCTTACAGAAGAGGTTTACTCTCTTGTTTATGGACTCGATTCTTCATATGCAGTCTGGCAAGCTCTAGCCAACGCATTTGGTGCTGTATCTCAGGATCGTCAGCTTCAATTACATATTGAGCTTCAAGAACTCAAGAAAAACGATCTCTCCGTCTCTGCTTATCTTAAGAAGGCAAAATCTCTGGCCGATGAACTTGGTGCAGCTGGACGTCCTCTTTCTCCTCCGTCTCTGCTTATCTTAAGAAGGCAAAATCTCTGGCCGATGAACTTGGTGCAGCTGGACGTCCTCTTTCTCCTGCTGAGTTTAATGCGATAATCTATCGAAATCTGGGTTTCGAATTTCATTCAAATATCACAAATCTTAATCTTCATCCACAACCAGTTTCATTTTTCGAGTTACATAGCCATTTGGTTGCACATGAACTGCTTCTTAATAATCTCCATCAACCAATGGCTAATCTCAGTCTTCATTCAAGTTCATCTACACCAAGATCAACAACTTCTGCTCCTGTTACTCCCTTAGATTTCTCGAAGACTCGTGTGACTTGCCAAATCTGTAATAAACCCAATCATACTGCTTTGAATTGTCGTCGCCGGTTTTATCGTGGAAATATTGGGCAAAATAACAGTGGTACTCAATCTGGTTACACTCTGTTACGACTACGGCAAAAACAATTCAAGGTTATCGTCCTTCCGACCAGTATCGACCACCTGCCCCTGCCAATACTGCGGGGAGCGATGCATTACCAGGCTACTTACCCGACTGGCTCCTTCGTTATCGCACAGATTTCTGCTTCTATTTCTTGTTTCCAGATTACTGCCCCGGCTAATTTACATGTTACACCAGATTCGCAACAACTTGAGTGCTATTTAATGAATACTCAGGTACATGATCATATATTTGGTTGGGAATATGGGGCTCAAGGTCTGCCCAGGATTTCAACATACTGGTTAATGGTCCTTATTTCCAAACTCAAATTTGCCAGCTTAAGCTACAATATGTTATGTGGTGACCTGCCAAATTACAAAAATAATTTTGCTTTCTATTTCAAAATTTACCACTTTGCATAATTCATGTTCTTTGAATTTGGCCTCATATTTGCAATAAAGGGACCCAAATACACCAAGAGACACACTGATGCAAGGCCCAAAGTGAAGATGACGCATGTACAAGCTTAAACTCAACTCGGACCGCATCCCCCATGGCAAATCAAAGTTGTCAGCAGGCTTCCTTCCATGGAATGATTCTGCAATCTGGCCGGTTTGGGGCATCCCGGAAAACTTTCAAAATTGTTATGATTTAGTTTAAGGCAGGAATTAAAAATTTCAAGTTTTTGATCTGCAGATGAGTCCTTGTTCTAGTTGTCGCTTTAGAGCAAATTGTCTCGTATGTCTTTTGGTTTTTCTAAAGAAACATACCAAGTCCGAAAAACCATTTTTGATATTGTTATTTCAGATTGTATGCGCGCGTACCTGCACCTGTACCAATCTAGTATTGCCGGACATTCGATATTTTGTTCTTTTTAATTTTGTTCTTTTTATTGATGACTTTACTCGTTTTACATGGGTTTATTTCATGAGAAATAAAAGTGAGGTATATGACATTTTTCTTCAGTTTGAGCAGCTAATCAAACGTCAATTTGGGATGCCTATTTTGGCTTTTCATTCAGACTGGGGGGGGTGAATATCAACCTTTAAATCGGTATTTAAAGGCTATTGGTATTGTTCATAGGATTGCCTGCCCATACACTCATGAGCAAAATGGTACAGCTGAGAGGAAAATTCGACATCTTGTAGATACTAGTCTCACCCTTTTAGCTCATGCTTCGTTACCTTTGAAATACTAGAATTTTGCTATTGAACAAAGTGCTATGTTAATTAACACCTTGCCTTCTGATGTTTTGCAAATTAACACTCTTGCACTTCTGATGTTTTGCACAAAAAATTTCACCCTTCTTTTAAATTATTTCTCCAAGGGATCCAACTATTTTGTCCTTTTCAACCTTGTCCTTTCAACCTTTTGGATGTAGTGTCTTCCCATTATTGCGACCCTACAATAATCATAAATTTAGTTACAGATCTGATGAATGTGTATATCTTGGGCAAAGTCCTTTTCATTCTGCCTATAAATGTCTGGATTTTAGAACAAGACGAGTGTATTTGGCGAAACATGTTCGGTTTGTGACTAATGAATTTCCTTATGCCAAGATGACTGTGTCAAGAAGTATACAAGAACCGCAGGTTGATCCCACATGGCTTCAAGTTACTTGTACAGCGCCATCTTCACCAACGCCTTCATCAGGTATATCCTTCTCTTCTACTCCATCTTCCCCACACACTCCAATTCAATCTCCATTATTTTCTCATAATTCCTCCAATTATATTTCTCATAAATTCTGCCAAAAATTACACCACAATCTGCAATCTCACGCCGGTTTAAGAATTGTCTCTGATATTGCTTCACTCAGGTCCACCTCCAAATTCGCGGTATTGCTTCACTCAGTCCACCTCCAATTCGGGTCCATCCTATGGTTTTAAGGACAAATCCTAAACCAAATCCAAAATATGCTTCTGTTGCTCAATTTGCTTCATTTCAGGAACCAAAAACTTACTTGCAAGCTAAAAATAAACAGGAATGGTGTGATGCAATGCAGGAGGAAATTTCAGCATTATTAAAGAATAAAACCTGGATATTGGTGCCACGGCTAGCAAATGTGAATGTTATTCAAAATAAATGGTTGTATCGGGTCAAACAGTACTCCAATGGGCATATTGAGCGTTACAAAGCTCGTCTAGTCGCGAAAGGATTTACACAGCAGATGGGTCTTGATTACACAGGAACGTTCTCTCCGGTTGTGAAATTCACTACTATTCGCATTCTTTTGGCTCTCGCTGTAACAAAAGGATGGGATATGCGGCAATTAGACATTTCAAATGCTTTCCTCCATGGTTCTTTAACAGAAGATTTGTGTTCTTTAACAGAAGATTTGTATATGGAGCAGCCAAAAGGCTTTGTTGATAGTACTAAACCGGATTATGTTTGCAAACTTCAG
This sequence comes from Jatropha curcas, assembly GCF_014843425.1. The sequence continues at coordinate 1,094,754 of NW_023591682.1, read as the reverse complement.
AAATCTCTTTATGGATTAAAACAGGGACCGCGGGTCTGGTTTGAAAGACTCAAGCAATTTTTATGTTCTCTTCAATTTTGCAGCACACAGGCTGATCATTCTTTATTTATATACACCAATGGAGTTGATAAATTATTTGTGCTTGTCTATGCAGATGACATTCTTGTCACGGGAACCAAATCACATTCTTGTCACGGGAACCAAATCTTCAATCATTGATTGGTTTGGTCATAAGCTGGCTGCTACCTTTCCTGTTTGAGACCTTGGTGAGATAAATTACTTCCTTTGAGCTGAGGTCACGAAGATGCCGGATGGTTTATTGCTTTCTCAAAGCAAATATCTCTCTGAAATATTACAAGCAACACAAATGGAAGACTCCAAGTCCTATGCTACACTTATGGCAACTACACCAAATCTCAATAAACAAACAGGAACTTTATTGGATTCTATGACAGAGTATCGACAAGTGGTCGGGGCTCTACAGTACTTAACTCTTACTAGACCGGACATTGCCTTTGCGGTTAACAAATTAGCTCAATTTTTACGTTGCGCTACAGATGTTCATTGGCAAGCATGCAAGGCAAGCATGCAAAAGACTGCTACGTTATCTTAATGGTACAGCCACTCAAGGTCTTTTGCTTCGTCCTTCATCAACATTCTCACTTCAATGTTATTCAGATAGTGACTGGGCTAGTTGTCCTAATGATCGCCGGTCAACAGGAGGCTATCTAGTTTATTTTGGTGACAATTTAATCTCCTGGTCTAGTAAGAAGCAGCCAACGGTAGCACGCTCAAGTACAGAAAGTGAATATAAAGCTATTGCAAATGCCACTGTTGAGATAATGTGGATTACTACTCTTTTACGTGAGATTGGATATGCTCCTGCAGCATCTGCAACTTTATGGTGCGATAATGTTAGTGCTATCTATCTTACTTCAAATCCTATTTTTCATGCTCGAACAAAGCATGTTGTCCTGCAGCATCTGCAACTTTATGGTGCGATAATGTTAGTGCTATCTATCTTACTTCAAATCCTATTTTTCATGCTCGAACAAAGCATGTTGAAATTGATTACCATTTTATTCGAGATCAGATACGGCTTAGCATTGTTTCTATTCGGTTTCTTAAAAGTGCAGAGCAAATCGCAGATATCATGACCAAACCTTTGGAGTAGCAACTATTTGTATCTCACTCATGCAAGCTTTGACTGCAGTCTCCTGCCGTTCAGCTTGAAGGGGGCTGTTACAGATAATATTAGTTATATTATTTATTACTAAATAGCTGTATGTAGTTGTATTCTAATGATAGTCTTACACTCTTATAGTTATCCTTTGTAACTACTCTATATACAGAGTTGTATAAATAGAGTTGTATTATTGCTTATAAAATAGAGTTGTTATTACTTCAATATCGCAAGGAGACTCTTATAGTTATCCTTTGTAACTACTCTATATACAGAGTTGTATAAATAGAGTTGTATTATTCAATACGAGATATATAGAAAACCCAATTCTTTCCGGGTTTACATTGATTACATAATTTTATTTAGTTTGGTTTGATATTAAATATATTATTTTTATTTAGATTTTAATAGAGAAATTAAAAAACTTTTTATTCGGTTCGTTGATAGATCATACTTTTTTTATGAGGACGTTTTTTTAACTTTGTATTTGTAATTAAATGATTAGAATTATTATTAGAATAACTTTAATAAGTCTAAAATATAAATAGTTAATTTTTAAAAAAATTTTAAAATTCAATAATAATTTTTTTTAATAAATGATGGTCAATGGACCGAAATAATATTGCTGGTTGCATAATATAGGTAGCTCCCCTTTGAATAACATTCACCAATATTAGAAATAACAAATTCAATAACACTTTTTTGAAACCATAAAAAACGGATTAGTATATGAAATCAAATTTCAGCGAGCAAATAATAATTTATTCATTTGATTTTCATAGACAAAGCAGATACGGAAAAATTTTAATATCCTCCATAACTAGAAAGTCACATATTTCTATTTCAGTGCCTTAATTTCATATTTTACAAATTAATTGTCTTAATTGACAATTTGTTTTTACAATTTGATATATCTTACTAGAATTTTTTTGCCAAATATCAAAATAAATTATTACACCCCTCTTTCACTTCATTTATTTCTAACATATTTCTTTTTTATTTTATCAGTTTTCTTAATTCATTTATTTCACTTCATTTTGGCTTATTTTATATTTAAAAGGAAAGAAAATCATTAAAAAAATTAAATTTTGTTTTCTATTCAAAAAGAAAATAGAAATTTTAAAAAAATGAAAAATAGAAATAAAATGAACGAATATTAGTGTAATATTATTTATTAATTAATTAAAAATTATGTACTTTAATTTTCGGCAAATAATTCAAGAGCAATGCACTTAAGTGGAGAAAAAAGATTGTCCATTAAATACTACCTGAAAATAAAATTGAGCATAATCTTAAAAAAAAAATGAAAATTTAAACACGTATAATTATTGAACATAATCTAAAAAAAAATGAAAATTTAAACTCGTATAATTATTGAACAATATCTTAAATTTTGAAGCATCAACATTTTTCAAAGTGATTGCTGATGTTAAAATCATACATTTAATTGCCAGCCGAACAACAATCATACATTAAGAAGCATAAAAAACTGCTGATTTAGGATTTTTGCATACTAGTAATGGATATATATGTGTGTGTATAGTGATGCAGTTTAAGTCCTTGTTTAATGAAAGTTTTCAAAACAGTCTTTGTTTGATGAAAAAAATGTCTGGCATATATAGATGAAAGAAAATGTCTGGCATAAATTATATTAGTAATATATACTATATAGTATACTATATATCTGCACCATATTGCATTAGTAAGGGAACAATATGTATTAATACTTACAAACTACAACAAGTCAAACATGTAAAGTTATCATTGAAAGAGGACCAATTTTTCCAGAGCGCGAGAGTGCAAAGATAACATTGGTCGATATACTATATATAATTATATACTATACAATTGAGGCTTTTTTTTTCTTAATTTCTCATTCACTTTTGCTTCCATTCAAAGATAATAAAGAACATTCTTTACCATATCTGCTACCATATGCATTAGTAAGGGAAACATATGTATAATATACAAAACAAATTAAAGCCTCAAACAATGTAAGTTATCATTGAAAGAGACCAATTTTTCCTAGCCAATGCAAAGATAACATTGGTGATATATATATATATATATATAATGAGCTTTTTTTTTTCTAATTTCTCATTCACTTTCTGCTTCCATTCAAAGATAAAAAGAACATGTACTATAAAAATCAACCCACAAAATCATGAATCATCTGACCTCCAAATCGCAGCCTAAGTTGATTCTCATGTTGCTGCAGCTGCGTGTGCTGTTGCTGGGCATTTTCTACGCCGTGCCTTAGACCCAATGTGAGTGAAACAGCTCCAATTCCTCCAATTTCAATTCCACTTCTTTGATATGGCAAAAAATTCATTACTGCTCCGTCCATGCTAGTTGGGACTTGCAACTCTACTCTCGCTCTTTTCTTTTGATTCCATTGCTCAGCATTTACTCCTCCTGAGCATTTCAACTGCTTATTAACAGTACAACTAGCAGCAACATTATTCGAGGGTTGCTCACGGTCTGGCTGACTGGTACTGCCATCAGTAGATTTTCCATCAACATCATTCATAAAAGTCTGATTGGTTTCCGCCAATCCTTTTGTTTCAAGCATGTGTATTTCTTCAACCATTGGTTTCCAAACGCGGACACGAGCATTTATAAACCAATTTGAGACCTACACTAACCAGTCAATTTATTAAGAAAACCATAATAGAAAAATACGCAGGTTTATTAATTTCTCTATCAATATCTTGTTACTGCTAAATTATGTCAACATACAATTATGCTTGAAACCGAGACATTGAATTTTAAAACTTGGTGAACATCATATTCAACTTAAAGATTTCTTAAAAGCAAACATGTTGGTTTCTCTGGTAATGAGTTGGTTTCTCGATCAATTCCATGTTGGACAAAAAAATTTTATAAACCATAGAGCCAAAATCTAACAAGATTATGTACAATAATCAACAACAGTTATTATGTGCATCGTATTCAACTTCAGGAACTCTTAAAAGGCAAGAAAATTGACAATTCAAGTATATATAAGGAATATGTTAATTAATGCAACTTTGACCGGACTCGCGTGCTTAAAGCATCTCAAAATGAGAAAGACAACATCTACTGATTCAAGGGATCACTTGCCTGGTTACGGGACAGACCAGTTTGAGTGGCTAACATGTGCTTATCCGTGTCCGTGGGGTATCTATAACATAAAAGGGTCAAATTCAATTATATGCATACACCAACTACAAAATGAGATAGAAAGGACGTGTGTGGCACTCACGGATGAAGGAAGTGATCAAACAGCCAAGCTCTAAGAATCGTCACTGAACGTTCTGGTAGGCCTCGTTGGGGCCGCCAGACATGTTGTTGGGGTTCAAAGTATGCCACATTAGCCCCACCAGATTTGTGCCTCTGAAAGCTTTGATCTATATATCTCATCCTTGATGTGCTTGTATCACCTCTAGTACTACTAGCACCTGTATTGGGGGACAAGAAATCCTCCCCTAACGCCTTGGCTACATGCCTAAGCTGATCTGATATAGCACGTTTTAGACACTTAAAGTTTCTTGACACTGAATTGAAAGCCAAAGAAAGGTACGGTGTAGCAGCACTTAGACCTGCTACTGATTCAAAAGATGAAGCTACCATTTGCATCTGCTGATCATATTGCTTGTATCTTCCGCACACCTTTCAACCACATAGCATACAATAGAGTCAAGTAACCAAACTATTATTACTATAACCATACTTCATCAAAAGCTACAATTAAAATTATCCCCAAAAGAGATCTTGAAAAGAATAGATTTATCATGATAATCCGACAATTAAATGTTAGAAGTCAGGTTGACAAAAAGCAATCCCACTGCGGAAGCACTAAAACTAGCTACATTGGGAAATCAACAATACGACATTTTCAGGCAAGTTGAGATGGTATTCATCTCTCGAGGTATATCAATATATACATATATCACCTATTCTTTTCATACCAATAATGGTGTCATTATAGGGACACATTTTTTGGGTCTTGAACTTGCATAAAGTAGTAGTTAGTTTAGAACAACTAGCAAGTGGTGAGTACTATTAATAGGGATATGTGATTCGCAGGACTTTGTACAAGAGTAGGGGGTCCCCATTACCTCGTTAGAGGTTTATATAAATGATAGTTTTCACATGAACAATTCCATCTTTAGTAATCTTAAATGACAGAGTGGGCCATCAAAGTCCTGTTCTTGTTCCCTTAATTATAATATTGACCAATTCACTATTATTGCAGAGTATTGACAGGCAGCAATCATGGAACCTTTTCCACTACCGTATGTGAAATATAGATGGTTTAACCTAAAAGAAATTTATCAGACTTGAATTCGAGCAACAATTAAAAGGTCTATTAAGATTCATATTCTTGAATTTTTGTTTTCAAAGCAGCAAAATGAAAATTAATCATGAATATAAAAGAGCAGTATATAAAGAACAATATGTAGGTCAAACAAGCAAAGTTTCACAAGATATTTGAATTCATCCTTGGATTTTATGTAATTCAAGTAATTTGAATACTGAAAGCACTAGGCGCAATCTACCCACCTTATTTATTTATGTATACATGTAGCACATTAGGAAATCAAAATCTCCAAAATAATTGAGTTGAAAAGACTAATTATAAGAGTGCTTTGAGCGAATTTAACTTGGACAAGTGCTGAATGATCCTTCGACCCACTAATGCAAAGATTTCATATGGAGACTGAAATTCCTATGAATAAGCAATGAAGGGTGTGCTCAAGCTTTAATTATGACAACTCAAACAATCTAAAACTACTAAATAAACTACAAAAGAACTATAAGATTTAATTATGCAAAAACTACTCAAACAATCCAGGTATGCATGGCTGTTCCTGAAGGGATAAGAATATTCAAACGATATTTTTCCAATTGATTATTCTCTAGCAATTGATAAGTTTATTAAATGAGGATAAAATGCACAAAAAATCAATTACATGCACACACATGTATATATGCTTACTTTGTCTCTTTTACATTGATAAGTTCTATGCAAGAATGAAAAGGGGGGAAAGTAACAGTCACAGAAAGATTCAATTTTCTATTTGATAACACTACTAATTAATTGACATTAGGCATTTCCTAACTTTCTTAATCACACAAAAAGCAGTCATAAACCTATATATATTCCCTCTCAATTATACATGCCTTGGTCCACTCTTAGCAGCTAATTGTGGTTATGGTTTCAGTATCATTAAATACATAGTTAAGGCATAGGGACTAATTTTGAGGGCAGACAAACTTTAAAGAGCTTATTAAGAGTGGACAAGGTGATAAGTTTAGAACCTAAAAAGGAATTTAGACCTTGTTCTAATATACTTGATATTTCTAAATATCAATCCTTATGGTAGGTAGACTTCAACAATCTTTTATATCCATAAGTTGCACTAAGACAAACACAAGTTGACAAGATGAGAATCCTTACAAATTGCAAGTAAATCTACAGTAAGGCATAAACTTGTGATCAACTTTATTTGAGTGAATTCTTTGGCTCAAATAGACTAATATTTGATTTTGAAGTATTAAAAAGGAAGGATGTCTGAGAAGTTGAAAGTGTCAGTTTTGAAAACCGGAGTATTAAAAGGAACCCCGGGGGTTTGAATCCGTCTCCATCCAGCAAATTTTGAGATTATTAATGTATAAAAAAAATAATTGAGACAAGTCAATGGACAACGAAATAACATTTGAATCATTCTCTTAAATTTGAGCTTCATCATAATGTTGACTATAAAGACTTTCCTCCCTTAACAACTGGACATATTTGAGCAACTACATTTTTTTTTATTTGGATCAGCTACACTTGGTAACTTGCTCCTCTTGCAACTACATGTCCACCTTCCATCTCAATTTATTTAAAAAAGTTGGTACTTGGTTTATTTTTAATATTGAAATTCACAAATTTGGATCTTAAGCATGCAAATGAATCACACGATGATCATATGATTTATTAAACATCAACTAGTAGCAATCTCCAATTCATACTAATTCACTGTCACAGTTACACACCTTAATTCCACATTTGTTTTGAAGTGAGGCCTTTCAAAGGAAATACTTCATTTAGCTCCTTTATTAGAAATTAACAGTAAATGATTTTAAAACCATGCAACTGATAATCTAAAACAAAGTTATGCCAGAGAGATTCCAATAACAAAGCATCATTATTGTTTTTCTGTCAATATTCTTTCACCATAAAAGCAAAAGGGTAAGAAAAAAGATTTCTAGAATAATCATTTAGTTTCTAGTAACTAAAGATAATTAAGCAAATATAATTAAGATCAAAGTAAAGCATAACCAACCTCCTCTTGCAAAAATAGAAGCTTTGCCTTCTTTTGCTGATACTCCGGCTTATCAGATTCACAAGAACTGCTCGCAACACCAACATCACCATTCACTTCATTCGAGCTATAAAATGTCGATGATGAGACAACAGAATTCTGGTTGTTATTATTGTTATTATTATCGACTTTAGGAGGACTAGTCTCTGCCTTAGTTGCATTAACAACATCCACAGAAGCTAAATTACAAACTTCTCCAGATGTTGTAATGAGTTTTGAACCTGTTATAGTACAGAACTCATCCAATAGAAGATCTTGAGCAGGCTTCAAGAATCTAGAACTCTTTAAAATAGTTGCATATCCTGTAAAAGGACCAAGAGGACCAGCATTCCGAAGTACGTAATTCGAAGAATAATTAACTGATTTTCCACATTCTCTATTGCTAATTTCTGGTTTTGAAATTGGACACAAATAATATCTTGAATCTTGATTATTAGACTCGTATCCCTCACCAAAGTGATTAACATTCGCTCTAGCCGGTGGATTTGATGCAAGAGTCAAAGATAGACCTTCTTGATCACTCTTTCTTGCAATAAGCTCCAGTTGCTCACTACTGCTCCAAGAATTCGCATTTTCAAAAAACAAAGCAGAAGGTTGAGCAGCAACAACATCTTGAAGAGTATTTGGGTACATTGATGAATAATGCACATGAGAAGTAAATTGTTGCTGCTTCTGACAATCTTGAGAAGGAATATTAGAGGATAAATGAAAATCTTGATCGTATCCAACATTTCTTGAAATATTGTTTTCTTTTGCATTATTTGACAAGACATCCCCAACAAAAATAGGTTTTTGATTATTGCTTTCCCTACCTACTGATAATCCACTTGCATAATTCACCATCCAATCATAACTTTGTTGAGAATCAATGCTTCTCCAATGACTGCTGCTACTACAGGCATGTGGGTCATTACTACTACTAGCTTTAGTTGAATTAATAGGATTAGACATATTTGTGAATAATAATGCAGTATTTGATTGTACCAAACCAAGTTCTTGATCAAAAATTGCATTCTTTTCAACTGGTAAAACACCGTTACAACAACTAGTTGAAAATTTTAGCATTTCAGATGAGAAAACACTAGTACTAGGACTGTAACGATGCAAATTATCATTCCCAACGTTTCGAACCTGGATAAGATCTGGGTTTAGCCTCAAATGGACCGACAACTGTTCCAAATTGTTAGGAAACACATGGTGATTATCAACTAACCAAGTTCTTGAGCTTTGTTCAACTAGTCTTAGCTTATCTCTTCTGCTTTGCTGTGCTACATGTGATTCTTGCCTGAAACTTCTACCCTCCATCTACACCAGAGAACACAAGAAAATAAAATCTTCCGAGTACCAATCAAACCAAGTCATGTCATTTCTCTACCTGTTAAAAGAAAAGTTCATATTTAAATAAAATATAAAATGATCAAACACGGATCTAAATATAGATTTAAATACAATAATAACATCAATCAGTTCCATAGGTAAGAGTAAAAGCCAAGAGAACCCAGTAGTAATGCATGTTACAATGTAAGAAGAAGAAGAAGAAGAAGAAGGTGACACGAATCTTGAAAGACGAGATGAAAACAACAAAAACAAAAAAATAACTAACAATATATATTTATATAGAAAGAGAGAAAGAGAAAGCTTGCCTTCTCTGGAATTTAGTACAAAAATTTGTTTGCTTTCGTCAAATGATAATGAACACTCTCTAGAAGTTTTACCCACCAGAGCAAACAGGGAAAAAAATCTTCCAGTTTATGGCAGAGATAAATATGAAACAACTGGAGCACAACAATAAAACCAGAACTGATAACTCCTTTCTTGCATATAAATAATGTACATATATAAAATTAATTATAATTCACGTCAGCAACTGTTAACCCTAGCTCGCTTCATTAAATTCCACCATGAAAAACTTTTCTTACGGCCATAAAATATTAAAAACACAGACTGAAAGTTACGGATCTAATTGGTGAAGCACATGGAAGTCTTAAATATAGCTGCTCTCTCTAGTCTAACTCTTGAATATAACACTTGAAGTAGGTTTAGTTTTGTCCTTAATAAAAGAAACTCTGAACCAAAAATAAATAAAATATACAATAATTTTCCATTAAAATATTCCAAGAAAAACTCAGTAAAAGGAAAGTTAAAAAAAAAACGTAGTTGATGGTATAAAAGTTCAATCTTTAGAGCTAAACTTAGTATATATGTAGTATCTGTATAATTATATAATCTTAGAAAGAAAAGAACCCAAACCCAAAAACCAAATAATTACCTATAAACAAATCTGTGGTTACTTAGGTCCCAAATCTTTAAACCGACCGTACGAACCCAGGCGGGTAAAAATTGCCAGCGAGATTCCGTTGAAGTTTCGGAGAAAGAGTTCTGTTGGTGCTATTGTTTTTAAGTTGGAGTGAACACGACGACAATAATTGCAAAGCTTTCGATAATTCCGTTAGCTTTAACGGGCAAAGCACGCTTAAACTTTTTCAACCAGACTTTTTAACGTAAGGGGTAAGTTTGGTCCGTTAAATTTAACGACAAGAAAAATTGTCACGCTCGTGAGTTGAATCTTGTCTCCCTCTTGGGGCCCTTGGTCGTGAATTCTCCGCTTGAAAGAAAATATAATTTATAAAAAGGAAGACGTTGCCGTTCAAAGAAACACCCACAACAACTTCTCTTAATCACAAAACTCAAACTCGCCGGAATACGAAGAGGGGAAAAACAGCCGAATCTTATAAGCTTCAATCCATTCTTATGGTGCACCGATCGGCCAAAGGATGGCCAGATTATGACTCAGCATCAAGAGAGGAGCAGTTTGATGCCAGCCCCGCCTGCTCGAACTTGCCGGAGGCCGAAAACAAGACGGAGAAGACGGTGGCGCTGCAGAGGAAACAAAGACTCGATCGGGGGAGGGAAGGATTTTGGGGCCTTTTCTCTTTCTCTCTCCTATAATGATTGGATAATATCGTGGTCTGGTTCGATTTATTGGTTTGGTTTGATTGAGTAGAAATTTCTAGGGTTGTTAGTTGGTGTGAAAGTGTTAGAAAATGGTTTCTTGCACTTTGATTTCCCTTAATTTTACGCTATGTTTGGAAAATAGATGAAAAAAAATAAAGGGGAAAATAAGAATGGATCGTAGTGTTATTTTTTCATCTATAGAAAACTCAAATTTTAGAGAAAAGAAAATGATATTCTCTCCGTTCCACTTTAATAGCAACGTTTACTCTTTTCATAAAAATTAAAAAAATTTAAATAAATAAATTAATATGGGTAAACTTGAAAAAATAATTAATATAATCTGAAAATTATAAATGAGCACTTAAAGTAGAATAAGGTAAACTTCCTGTTTATTGTTATTAAAGTGGAAAAAAATGGAGTATTATTATAAATTTACATTTTTGCGCTATATGCATGTATAGATTAAGCATTATTGCACATCTTGTAATTAAGTTATATTTTATTAATTACTTGATTAATTATAATGAGAATGATAAATAAAACCATTAGAATTTCAAGATTGCACCCATCAGTTCGTCACATATAAAAAAATGGGAAAAAATGATTCAACTTTCAAGTTTGGTTTAATTAATACACTTTATATTTAAACAAAAACTACTGGTCTCTGTGTGCTTTGCATGCGGACGTTATATAATGTTTAAAAATAAAAATTCTATTTTTATTATAATTAATAATTATTTTCAAAAATTTAAATAACCAATTTTATTATATTAACTAATGTCTAAAAAATGAAATAAAATAATTTTTTTCCATATTCTTGCAAAAGAATCAATATACACATATACATACATAAATCAAGTTTATAATTAAGTTTAAAATTCTAAAAAAGAATAAAATAATTTTTTTTCCAAAATATTTCCTTGCAAAAAGAATCAATATACAAAAAATGAAATAAAATAATTTTTTTCCATATTCTTGCAAAAGAATCAATATACACATATACATACATAAATCAAGTTTATAATTAAGTTTAAAATTTGAAATTTTTATAAATATTTGAATAGATTTTACAATAATCTTTTTAAATATCAATTATTGAATTCATTTTGAATAAATAATCTAAAATCCAAGCATAAATATAATAAATATTAAAATTTTTTAATAAAATTTCATCGAAGTTTGCCTTAATTTGAAATAAATTAAGAAGTACTATTATCTCTCTCTACAAATCATAAAATCATACTTTAATCAATAATTGAAAACTGAATACACTCTGTAATTTCATCACGATCACCACATTGATCAAGCGTACATCAATAAAATGCCATGAAAATAGTCTTATATTGTTTACAAAAAATTTATTTGTTTTTATTGAAAGTATGATTTGATTTTCTTTAAAGTTTCATTTATATTGAAATAGATATCTAAAAAAAAAAATTCTATAACAGTGGAAAAAGGAAAATGAAGAGATTAAATATTAATTATTTTAAAAAAGAAAGTAAAAAATTTCAAAATATTAATAATATTATTAATTTAATTATAATTTAATTGAATTAATTTTAAAAAATAAAAATAATTTAATTAATTATTTAAAAAATAAAAAATATTATTAATGATATTAATTAAGTTCCCTATTAATTATATTAAAAATAATTTTGAAAATTATAAAAATTATTTCCAATTTAATGGATTAACTTTTTGCTACATAAGCATCTCAATACTTTAGAATTGTACAGCATAAGCTTTTGTACCTTAGTTTTTATATATTTATATTTATATAGATAGATAGATTAATATAGATTTCAAGTTTGCTTTTTAATTAATACACTTTATAATTAAACATAAATTTTTTTATTGGAAGAGACCAGGCCACCTATTAATGTGTTGTGCTATATGATTTCTGAGTCAAAACGAGATAAAAGACCAAGTGGGCTGATTTTTGGAGCAAGATCATTTAAGTATTCCTATAATTTCACTTTGCACAGTGAAATTTTCCTTTTTCATTTGCTTATTTTCTCTCCGATTTGGAAACGCTCCAATTGTGAGTCGGGAACGAAAATAAAGACCAAATTCCTTCAAAATTTTCGTCGTTTCAGAAATAGGTGAAAGTTAATTTCATTTGATATTTTCCATCCACATTTTCTTTCCTCCCTTCGATTTCACTCTTCCCAAACAGATATTAGAAAAAGATTTTAATGGAAATTTCCACATGGAAATATATGAAGAGGATTTATCTTACTGGGACTTTGTGGGTTTAAGGTTTGCTCTAGCTAATTGATGAGCTACCACATTGGCAGAGTGTTTAACAAAGTTAAAACGAACATCAATATTAATCTCTTGCAGTAGAGATTTTTAAGCAGCAATAATAAAATAAAATAAAAGAAAAGAAATATCTGAATAGTTGGGATTGGAAAGAGCTTGAATCACTTCGTGAGCATCTGATTCAGTGATAACCCGACTCCACCCAGGTAGCTTCAACCAACTAAGGACCTCCTTGATGCCAATCGCTTCTGCTTCTTTTGCAGAAAACAAACCATTGATCTGCAGATTTTTAGCTGCTAAAAAATTGTCGTGCGAGTCTCTAGCCACAAAGCCAACTCCAAATCTGTGATTAGGCAAACTCAATGCTGCATCCACATTAAGTTTAGCGCAACCAATGTTTGGTTTAGTCCACTTTACTTCCACTACAGGCAGCGTCTCAGGCCCTTTACACTGCAGAATTGAACGCCAGTCATTGTAAAAGTGATTGGTAAGGTGGGCATTCGTCGGTTCGGTTCAAATCGGACCGAATCAACTCAAACCGACTGAACCAAAGTTAAAAGCATAACAAACCAACCTGACCGAAATAGAAACTGAAACTGAATTGAACCTATTCGGTTCGGACTATTCAGTTATGCACAGTAATATGATTCATTATTTTTTGTCTAATAAAGAAACAAAAAAGAAAAAAAAAAAATATATATGTCTAATAAAGAAACAAAAAAAGAAAAAAAAAAAATATATATAAATATATATATATTACTTGTTGATTTTAATATATATATATTACTTGTTGATTTTATTTTTATCAAAGAAACCATAACAAATATTGGGCAATTGAAAAATCACAAAGAAAACTCAAATAAATAACAAAACAAAAGAAAAAAAATAAAAATACCAAAAAAATAATACTTACAGCTGTAATGTTATTAGAGATTTGAAATTTGGAAGAAGACAAGTGAGATAAGAGGGAGATAGGCGTGAGATATTAGTTAAGTTAAAGAAGTTCAGAGCCCTAGACTATGTCTTTAAATGGGACTATGGAAGAGAATTTGAATAGACATGAACAATTCATTTTGCACCTTTATTTTACTTCTTCCTTCTTCCCAAAGGAAATAACTTGCACACTAAGACAATAACTTAAGGTTAAGTGCACGTGTGACCTGATAATAAATTCAATTTCAAATTTTCTCCTCAATACTTAAGAAAGAAAAAAAAATAAAAGAAAATCATTTAAGTACAAATTACACCGACTGGTAAAAGAGAAGATACAAGTATTATTTCTGCATTTACACCTCTTCTTGGAATGCACTTGCTATTATAGAAAGGTCTTTCTCATTAAGTTTTAATAAACTTGCTATAAGCTGTGCCAAATTAGAATTTGTAAGAAGGCTAAGGTTTTTGTCCCTGAGGCAATAAGCTTTTGATTGTAATGACAAAAAAGGATTAGCTAGCTAGGGATGAAATGAGTGTAACTGTGCAAGTATTCTCCTTAAAGTTTAATCATTTAGTATGGAGAATCTCGATACTCATGGTACTGCCTTTCAAAATTTATCATTATAGCGTTAAGCATTGCACGGGCTTACATGTAAGGCAATTTGCAAACGACTCAAGTCAACTTAATAAGACAAAACATTAGATTCATCATAGGGAATTACTAAGCATTATAATTGTGTAAGGAGAAAAAAAAAAAGAATATACTCGGAACAAGTTTAGTAAGAATATACTACGGATACTCCCTACTGAGTTTCAAAATTCTCTTTATCAAACTCCTCCATATCTTGCACACCACCTGACATCAAAACTGGGATATCCTTTCGAGAAAATTTATGATTTCGCCAGTATTTTCCTCCTCGAGGTCTATACTTACAACACACTTGGGATAGGGATTGAGTCCCATCAATCCTGGGTGGAAGGATAAAAGGTTTAGGAAATAAAGTGTTACTCCTTGAAACTGATCCTCCATCAAGCTGATTCAAGTTATTCATCATAATCAAATGATCCCCACACCCATCAATGTACTCAATTTCCTCATTTTCCATCATAAGTAACCAATTAACTCTAGTACTCTATGTCCCTATATTGCGGGAATTTCACCTTAACAATGATATTTCTCTTTATAAGGTTGGTATTGTAGAAAAGATAATTAAGAGCAATTTTGTTTCACCTCTATCATTACTTTTCCAGCAATTACAAATATTTATACTAGTTTTGTACAATTTAGATCCTAATTTACAGCCTAAATTAAAGGCAAAGATTTAAAATTTGTCAAAGTTTGACAGCAGATTTTCTTTAAATTAAAAGGCAAAAAGATTTTAAAAAATTTGTCAAAGTTTTGGACAGCACGAAGATTTTTCTTCATAATCTGTCAAAGTTTGACAACACTATTTTTTGCTCATGTCAAAGTTTGACCAGTAAGATTTTTCTTCACAATCTGTCAAACTTGAAACATTTCTTTCTCTCCTTGATTTGCCTGAGCCACAATTTCCACTAATTTCATCAACGCTTTGACATTTTCTTTCCCTCCTTGATTTTGCTCACGCCAACACTCCCCCTCAGTTGGTGAATATTATGGTTCCATCATTCCAACTTGTTAAGTGAGCTTTGAAAATCTTTTTACGGATACAGCCTTTGTTAGGATATCATGGCTAGTTGATCTTTTGAAGTGACAAAAACGGAAGACTAATTGTATTTTTGTTCAAGAAATGGTCTTTGCATGAAGTGCCGATTCAACTTCCACGTGTTTGGTTTCTGTCATGTTGAACTGGATTTATTTGCAATTGCTAATGGCTGCCTTATTGTCAGATTAATAACTTCATAGGTGTTGACAGATGTATAACCTAGATCATGAAAATACGCTTTAATCCATAGCAATTCACAGATGCCTTGTGCCATTCCGGCGAATTCCTTGCTTCTCTGCGCTTGATCCTTGCTACCACTTTTTGGCTTCTTTACTTGCCATGTAAACTAAGTTACCCTTCAAACAAAAAGTGAAATAACCCCTGATGTTGGATTTTCCGATCTGTCAGAGCGTTCCAGCCCAATCTGCATCTGTATACCTTGACCTCTTGATCTCCCTGTTTAGCGAAAAATAATCCTTTTCTTCCTGGGCAAGACTTTAAGTATCGCAAGATCCGATGAACAGCCTTCATATGTTCTTCACTTGGTGTATGCATGAATTGGCTTACAATACTAACCGCATTTGCGATGTCAGGACGCGTATGCGACAAGTATATTAGCCTCCCAACTAATCTTTGATACCTCTCCTTGTTAGCTGGAATCTAGTTTTGTTGAATGGCTAACTTGTGATTCACTTCAATGGGAGTTTCAACGGGCTTACAGTTAAGCATCCCAGTTTCTGCTAGCAAATCTAATACATATTTTCGCTGACATAGATAAATTCCATTACTTGATCTTGCAACTTCAATGCTTGCAACTTCAATGCCTAAGAAATATTTCAAGTGTCCAAGATCTTTAAGTTCAAATTCAGTTGCAAGGTTTTCTTGGAGGACATTTATTTCATTTGAGTCATTTCCAGTAACAACCATGTCATCCACATATACAATAAGAGCAGTTACCTTCTCAAATTCGTGTTTGACGAAGAGAGTATGATCAGCATCACTTTGTTTGTATCCAATCTTCTTCATGAAATTTGATAGCCTTCCAAACCATGCTCGGGGGGATTGCTTTAATCCGTATAAGGCCCTTTTTAGTTTGCATACCTTGCCACCACAATTTATGCCTGTTTGCATACCTTGCCACCACAATTTATGCCTGGAGGAGGATCCATGTATACTTCTTCTTCCAAATTTCCATTCAGAAATGCATTTTTAACGTCGAACTGTTGCAACGGCCAATCTTGATTCGCTGGTATGGAAATAAGAATTCGTATGGTATTTATTTTTGCTACAGGAGCAAATGTATCTCCATAATCAATTCCGTACTTTTGTGTATACCCTTTAGCAACAAGCCTTGCCTTGTAACGATCTATGATTCCATTTTGATTAAGCTTAACTGTGAAGATCCATCTGCACCTTACAGTTTTCTTCTTTGGGGGCAGCGATACAAGTTCCCATGTATGATTCTTTTGTAAGGCTTCCATTTCATCATTCATAGCTTTCTTCCATTTTGAATCCATCAATGCTTCCTGCACATCACTTGGAATAGATACAGGAGATAATTGATTGATTTCAATGCATGTGATTTTGACAAATGATGAGAGGAGGTATAATTGTTAATGGGGTACTTAGTCTTAGCATTAAAATCAGGGTCATATTGTGCTTTTGGAATTCCTCTATTCTTCCTAATTGGATATCTTGGTTCAGCTAGAGGAATTAGATCCTGAATTAAAGGAGATGAAGGTAGTTATGTTACCTGAGGAGACACCGACACATCCGGAATTTCTATGGCTGTTGGTGTGACTTGGGAAATTGTACTATCTTGATTTTCTTGGGCACCATCATCATTCTCAGGTTGTGTGACAACAGGATCTGAAAGTTGTTTATCAGGCGTTTTCTTGTTCTATGAGTGTTGTCTTCACCCAAATTAAGTGTAGTCTCCCCCTGAAGAGAGCACTCATGACCACCAAAATAAGGAGTATTTTCATGGAATGTGACATCGCGAGTTATATACATTTTATTTTCTGTAGGATCATAACATCGATATCCCTTTTTGAGGTTTGCATACCCAATAAACATGCAATGGACAACTCGTGGATCAAGTTTACCTGCAACCCGGTGTACATATTCAGTACAGCCAAAGACACGAGGTTCAAGGTTCGGACTGATTGGAGCAGAAACTAATTCATGGAGTTTTTGATGTAGTGTTTTAAACTCAATGACTCGTGATGGCGTCCGATTAATAAGATATGCAGCAAAGCAAACAGCTTCGCCCCAGTATTCTCGAGGTACTTTCATGCCAAATAAAGAAGCTCGGACAACCTCTAGTATTTGGCGATTTTTTCGTTCTGCCAAACCGTTTTGTTGCGGTGTACCAGCACATGAAGTTTGGTGTCGAATACCATTTTTTTGATGTCGAATACCAATTTTTTGACAGAAAATTTTCAAATTCAGATTTATAGGTACTCCCCCAACCATTATCAAATTGAAGAACTTAATTCGGCATTGATACTGTGGAATTACCATTTGATCAGATTCTGAAAAAAACAGAACGAACATACCTCTCCCTTGTTTCGTAGGAGATAGACCCAAATCATGCGAGTACACTCATCAATAAATGTCACAAAATAACGAGCACCAGATAATGTAGGGATTTGAGCAGGTCCCCAAACATCAGAGTGGATAATCATAAAAGGTGAAGTACTCTTATTATAAATAGGAAGATATGAAATTTTATGACTTTTAGCCATTTCACAAATGTCACAATCAAACTTAGCATTTGTATGTAAAAACAAACTTGGTTTTAATTTTCGAAGATAATTAAATGACAGATGACCAAGGCGACGATGCCATAACCAATCAACCATATCCTCATTTCCTATGACTGGCCCTCAGTTGTTGTTTGCTTGATCATTTCTTTGTTTTCTGAAGTGGCCAAATCAAGATTAGTAGCAAGTTTCCACGCCTAATAATCATAAGCCAAGAATCCTTGTGTTATAGGGATGTCCTGAAAAATACATTTATTAGGCCAAAAGTTGCAGTACAATTTAAGAGTTTCTGTGATTTTACACAAACAGATAAAAGTTGGAAGAAAGAGAGGAACTACCAAGCACAGTATCAAGATTAATGGAATGCCGACACATTGTTGATACCTGTCGCCAATAACGGGAGCAACTCCTCCATTAGCAAGTGAGTACATGAGGTGAGGTGAAAGGATGAATTATGTGAAAAGAAAGGGTAAAGATCATTTGTCATATGGGTCAGCTAGCAGCTGTATCAATTATCCATGTATTATTCCTAACAAGATAAGTATATGGATCAAGACCTGGATTTCAAGCTTTTGTACGTGTGCTGGCAACTGGATTTGGAAGTAGATGCAATTACTTGATGCAATTACTTCTTCATCTGTTGTGGTTATGGCAGCAGCCTGTACAATTTTCTTCCTAGGTTTCTTTGTAAAATCCCACCATTCTGGATACCCAATAATCTCATAGCAACGTTGTTTTGAATGTCCTTCTTCACCCTAGTGAGTGCACACATAATTATTCCCCTTGGAGCCAAATTTTTCCTTTAGCTTGTTGGGAATTGGTAGGGTGTGTTCGGACTGTCAAATGAACCATTCCATCTGGCTGAACTTTTTGGTCCTCCATAGTTTGTCTCTGGTTTTGATCTTTGCGAACATATGCATAACATGACTCAAGATCAAGAGGTGGATCTTTCCTCAATATTTCACTTCAGCTTGGTTTGAATTCTGGGTCAAGGCCCAAGCCAAGAAGATATGTTCACTGGGTTCAAAAGAATTCAAACTAGCAGATATCTAACAAAGGCTTATTATCCGTAAAAATTTTCAAAGCTCACTTAACAAGTTGGGAATGTATGGACATATATTCCAACCAAACTTGAGGGGAGTTGTCTGGCGTGAGCAAATCAAGGAGAAAGAAATGTTCAAAGTTATGAAATTAGTGGAAAATTGTTGGCGTGCAAGCAAATCAAGGAGAAAAGGAAATGTCAAAAGGTTTGATAGATTGTGAAAGAAAATCTGACTTTTCAAACTTTGAACATGAGCAAAAAATAGTTTTGTCAAAGTTTGACAAGATTATGAAGAAAATCTGCTGTTCAAACTTTGAAAATTTTAAAGCTTTGCGTTTAATTTAGGCCTTGTAAATTAGGATCTAAATTGTTTACAAAACTAGATAAATATTTATAAATTGCCTGGAAAAGTTAATGATAAGGGTGAAACAAAATGTTCTTAATTATCTTTTCTACAAATATGAAACTCGAAAAGTCGAGTGTTTATATATTTATGCAGTTGATAACGATTACGTGTAGGCATTATCTTCTTGTGTTTGAATTGCGGGCATCAAATTCTTGAAATGATGCTAATCAGTCATTGTAATATAAAATAAGGATCACCATTTTGATGAGTGGTAAATGATTTTCAATTTAGATCAAAAGTTGTTGTTTCATCCGAGCCATCATAACATCATAAAACGTCTTTGCAACAGCTTCCTATATTTCTTTGGCTGTTTGAAGACGGATGAATCGTTGCATCAAGAGTGGACTCATAGAATCAATGAGCCAACTCTTAACCCGGTTATTATCAAGAAGCCAGGTTTCCAATTGTTTGTCATTTGCAGCTGGTTTTGGTGTTGCACCGTTAAGAAATCCAGATTTATTTCGAGCTCCAATACGCATCTCCATAAGTTGCGACCATAATGGATAATTTGTATCATCTAAGATGATTCCAGAGGGGAGAGGGGCATTGTCTTGAACAATGATTTGAGATTCATGAGGGATGACAGCAAGAGCATTTTCTTCTGTCATGATTGCAGAAAAAAAAAGAGGATTTTCTTCTGTCATGATTGCAAAAAAAAAAAAATTCAATTTCTACCTAATTTGCTCTGATACCATGTAGAAAAGATAATTAAGAACAATTTTGTTTCACCTCTATCATTACTTTTCCAGCAATTACAAATATTTATACTAGTTTTGTACAATTTAAATCCTAATTTACAGCCTAAATTAAAGGCAAAGATTTAAAATTTATCAAAGTTTGACAGCAGATTTTCTTCATAATCTATCAAACTTTGACAACAACTATTTTTTGCTCATGTCAAAGTTTGACAGTAGATTTTCTTCACAATCTGTCAAACTTTGACATTTCTTTCTCCTTGATTTGCTACGCCAACAATTTCCACGAATTTCATCACCTTTGACATTTCTTCTCCATGAATTTGCTCCACGCCAACAGGTATACGATAAAAGCGTCAACTTCTATTCCTTAGTTGCATTTATCTACTATACAACATCTTAGTTTATTGTACTTGGCCTTCTTTAAAATGAAGGCCCAAATCAAACGATCGGATTTCTTTATACTGGTCATAATAACATAACTAAAGAGAAGCAGCCCAATGGCCTAGTTTATGACTTTTGGAATAACAGAATTGATATCAAAGTATTCTTAAGCCTTTGACATTTCTTTCTCCTTGATTTGCTCACGCCAACAATTTCCACTAATTTCATCACCTTTGACATTTCTTTCTCCTTGATTTGCTCACGCCAACAGGTATACGTATAAAGCGTCAACTTCTATTCCTTATTGCATTTATCTTTACTATACAACATCTTAAGTTTATTTGTACTTGGCCTTCTTTAAAATGAAGCCCATCAAACGATCGGATTTCTGGTCATAATAACAAAACTAAAAGAGAAGAGCCAATGGCTAGTTTATGACTTTTGAGAATAACATGTGATATCAAGTATTTTAAGCTAGCAGACTACATGCTAATCTTCACTGTTAAATCAGGAAAGACAGAGAAACACGTGACCTCTGAATTCATTATTAGTGGCTTTTATGGGTTAACGGAAAATGTTCCTACCGCCATTACATCTGGTTCTCGAGTATCTTGATGTGCCAAAGTAAACATCGTCGCTTGCCCATGACTTGCCTGACTTGGACCTTGATCTTTGCTACCATTCCCAAATCCTCGGCCCTGTAGCTGCGAAACTAGGTACGTTGCTGAGAATAGGTTGAAGTATGACATAGTCTGGCTGTACTAGCTACTGAAGGTTAAGAATACAAGCTACGTTCCACAAATTTTGCACAATCTCTCTAGTAACGGGCCAATTGACCATAATTGAAGCAAATATTAGAAACCATGAAACATGACCCACTCTGGGGCCTACCACATTCAGTATATATTGTAGCATCAGAACCAGATCCCGAACAACTATTGCTACATCCTTTACGACTATTTGTTTTATGCTTCTGACCGCCTCTAACCTTATGCTTACTCTTATTATCAGACTTTTGTACACTATGATTTCCCGGTGTGCAATTGCCAAAAGAATCACTATTTGTTAATCTACTAAATTGAGACAATCCCTGAGTAAGCGATTGATCATTAGTTGTATTCCTTTTTCTCAGACCTCCAGGATACAATTCATTTTCCATCAGTCTAGCGGAATCGACCACTGAGGTAAAAGATTTAGAAAAAATTTAGAAAAAATAAATAAAATTGAAAAAAATTTGTATAAAAGTCAATTACCAACTTCTACTGGTCCATTTAAAAAAAAAATCTTAGAAATTATTAAAAAAGAAAAAGAAAAAGAAAAAAGATGTTTCATATTAATAAGAAAATTAAAGAATTCTAAAAATTCTTCGAAATATAAAAAATATAAAAAAAATGATAAGACTGTGACTCCCGCTCTGCAGTAACAACTATCAAGAGACCGGGTGGACAAGACTCTTTAATAAGACTGAATGGACATATACAGGCAACTGGAGATTACGTCACCTGCGGGTAGTCCACCTGGGGTGACCCCCCTCTCTCCTTGAATGTCGTCACTCGTCCGCCAGATCTTTTGCTTGGAGACAGATGTTTGTTACCGATTACCGATGAAAAAAAGCCGGTCACCCCAGTGCTAGACACTATACGGACACTCATCAGTTAAAACAAAATGGACAACTCTCACTGTCAGTTACGCTATTTCTTAGCACTATTCATAACTAATTTACACATTGGAATTTGATTCAATTAAACTATTAAAAAATTTTACTTTTACTAATTTTCATTTACATAATATTAAGAATTTAAATAAAATTTTATTTAATAAAAACATAATTGCTGTTATGTTTTAAGTTTCTCTGACCGGAGTATTTTTCAATAATTTACTATACACGGTGAATATAATCGAGTTTTTGCTGTTAAGTGTTAATAGTATTAATAGAGTAACAAGTCGTACTATTGGACTTGTTGTATAAAAATAATACCCTTATAAATAAGAGACTATACTCACAAAGAATGAATAAAAAACTCTAAAATACGGAGACAATTAATAATAATAAAACAAGAAAGATAGATTTATTAAAAAATAGATCTGAATTTATTAAATTAAAAAAAAATGGAACGAAAGAGATAATAGAAAATAAGAAACAACTCCTAACTATTTTATAATTTAACTTTTTTTAAACTAAATTTAACATGATATAAATTTTTTTTTGAAGAAGGTAACGTGATATTTTTCAATTTTATAGCTTTTTCACGTTCAAAATTGGCACAATATTCATGTAAAATTGTTTTAATAGTGAAAATTTCATATTTAAAATTTTTGATTATATAATTTTTTTTGCATTATTTATTAATTAATAATTTTTATTAAATATTTTTAATTTAAACCGTTATATAAATAATTAATTATTAATAGTTAATAGCTAACCTCTGACATCTATTAAAATAACTATTATTACTAAATCGATCCTAAAATTGGATCAATTTGATTAAATTACCATAGGTTAATATTTTACACAATTGATTTTTTTGCAATTTCAATGTTAAAAACAATTCGAATCAATTTTTATTAAAAAACCCTGTAATATGCAAATAATAAAATAAATTTTCCACCTAGTCCATTTTTGGGTTAGCAAAATAGCAACTATTTAATTTATCTTTTATTTTTCTTATTTATTTATTTATTTATTTAATATTATTATTAAAGAAGGCACATGTTCAAAAAAATTTTGCAAACATAATAATTAGTGAAGGCAGGCAAAAAGATGAACTAGCAGTTGTGTGGTACTTTATTGTAGGTCATTTCTTTTGCCTGCTCAAAAGTAAAATATAATAATAATCGTAATAGTAATAATATGCACTAAAGAAATACATCATTACAACTGCAAAAGGAAAATTGCAGCCTGACGTTAGCGCTTGCAATGTGATGTCATCCCTCCTATCCTAAGCCTAACTACAGAAACCTAAGTAGCCTTTCTTTTCTTCTCTTTCTTCTAATATATATATTGTCTAATGACATATATTTTTTCTCTCTATTTATGTCCGTTACAGTTAATTTTATATAGTAGTACACCTACTTCTTTCAGAAATAACATTTTTGCCACTACCCAATAGTTATAGGTTTATCACTCGCCTCTTTTGGATTACTATTATTTCAGCATGAGATATATATCGATTTTGCGGCATACATAAATTCAAATTTTTATGATATTTTTTATATTTACTTTAAATTATTCAATATTTATATTTATAAAATTACATTTTATGCATATTTTAATTTATAAAATTATTTTTAATTTTTAATAATTATATTGATAAATGAAAATAAAATTTTAATTTGATTAATTTTTTTTTCATTTTTTATATCATTAAAAAATCTATCTATTTTTCTATTTTCTTTTTTTTCTTCTAATCGTAGGTATCTCTAACTTACTTAATTCGCTTAATTTTTACTGAAACACCGTGAGTGTGCAAGTAATTCCCTTCACCAGATCATTCTCTCTTTCTCTTCGATTTAGCGTTCCGGGATGACTCCGATGTGGATATGATGAATCATTTACTTTAACTCCATTAATTCCCTTCTTTCTTTCTCTTTTAATTTGTATTCACTCTTTCCTCCAACTCCGGTGCTAATCATCCATGCCAACTCTGGTCAACGTACACTCTTTATAAAAATTTCAGATCCAACAATCACGTCCAAGAAGATGAAAATTACGAACCTAGTGATGAGAAGTACGAATCCGGTGATGACCAACAAACATTGCGTCTCAGAGAGATTGATCGTCGATATGGATGAAGATGATGCTTCTTGCGCTGCAAATTTCAGACCATGAATTGAAGGAAATTGCGAAAATGAGTTATGAGAGTGATCTTCTTGCTTATTCTCTTTTTCTTTTAATTAAATACAGTAAATGAATGAATTTGTTAACAAATGAACTCGCAAGGCTAGTATGGAGTTATGTTTTATATTTGCTTTCTCTGTTTCTACTTTTTCAAAACAATTTTTGGGATTTGTTTTTTGGCTTCTAAATTCTATCAGTTAAAAAAAAAAAAAAAAATTATGGTTCTTATTTTTAAATTATTGATTTTTCTTGAGAGGCAGATTTTGTAGGTTCTCTGCTTTTGAAACCATCTTCATCTCTTATTTCCTTTTCTTTTGAAATGCTTTATGGGTTCATTTGTTTCTTGAATTTTATAGTTCTTTCAAATCTTGGTCCTTGATATTTTATTTTTCTCTGTTGTATTATTCCTTTTTATTTCTTAAATTCTTTTTATTTGTACATTTTTAGCAGGCAAATATCAATTATGAAAGTTGTTTCTATGTTTCTATCTTGGGAAAGATATCAATTACGGAGACACATAACGAGCGAATGGTATTTTTCGTATTAAAAATTTATTCTATCACTTAAGACCATGATTTTTGGCTCTAATTCAAAGTTTTTTTTTTCTTTTGCCAAAATCTAGACGGAAAGAGACTAAATAGTATAGGGGATGTTTTAATATATTTAAAAAAAAAAACGAGGATAGATTAATAAATAGTGGCATTATGCAGGATGTAATTGTAAGTTTTCCATTAATATGGCAATACAAATTGCTTATTTACACAGCTGAAATACCTTTTTTTAGATCTTGCAACCTCCAAATCCAAGAAATATTTCAACTTCTTTCAACTTGAAATGATAACATACCTAAAACCTATTGAAATGATTAGAAATGCTATTATTAGAATCTCTTTAATCATACCTAAAACCTAAATAGTTTTTACTTTTTTTTTCAAATTTTGAAAATTCAATAATACTTTTGAAACTGTAAAAAACGGATTAGTATATTAAATCAAATTTCAATGAGCAAATAATAATTCATTCATTTTATTTTTATAGACATAAAGCAGGTATGGAAAGATTCTAATATCATCCAATCTTGGAAAATCACATATATCTATGTTAATTAATTTGTTTTTACAATTTTATATTTTATATTTTATCATACAATTTGTTTTTATAAGTAGAACTATCAAAATAAATTAGTTTTTCCACCTCACTTATTTCTTTTGATTCACTTTTCTTTTTATTTTATCACTTTCCTTGATTCATTTATTTCACTTCACTTTGGTTTATTTTATATTGAAATACAAAGAAAATTATCAAAAATTTTAAAATATGCTTTTCATTCAATACAATAAAAAAAATTAAAAAATAGTAAACTGGAGATAAATTGAATAAAAGTTTATGACAATATTATTTATTAATTAAAATTATCTAATTTATTTTTTGTTAAGTCATTCAAGATAAATGCACTAAATTGGAAAAAAGAAAATTGTCCATTCAAATACTTGATGAAAAAAAAAAATTAAACCACTTCCGTAATTATTGAACAATATCTTCAATTTTGATGGATAAAAAATTTTTAAATATCTTCAATTTTGATGGATAAAAAATTTTTAAAGAGATTACTGATATCAAATATTAAACCTTTATTTTATTTTATTTTAACATTAGATATCTCAAATCCACTGGACTATAATAAAATTCTACTTTTAATATTACAGATAGACACATTTAATTGCCGGTCAAACAACAAACAATCGCACATTTAATATAGTGAAAAAAAAATTAATGCAAAAAAAGAAGAAAAAAAAAGGGTTTATCTCCCTTCGGGACTCGTGCAGTTAAAAATCTGCATTAGTTGAACCAAGGCCAAGAGGCTTTGGATATACCGGATGGTTTTAAAAAAAAAAAAAAAAAAAAAAAAAAAAAAAAACAAAAAAGGCCATTTGTTTGCGTTTAGAAAAAAAAAAAAAAAAAAAAAAAAACAAAAAAGGCATTTGTTGCGGTTAGCCCTTGTAGGAAGAGGCATCAGAAATGGTTTCCATGCAGACTTTTGAATTGTTCCATATCAGTAATGTACTTCCTACAAATGCAAGACTTGGTGCTAGAGCTGAGGCTATCTTTTCTTCATGGAAGAGGAGGCCCCTTCCCATGCAATTTTTTATTGTTCTAGGCTGTGTTGGCAGTATGATTGGAAGATAGCCAAGGAACGGAATTTGCACTCCTTTTATGATGTTTTTTTCATCATTTTTCTGAGCTTGAATAATGGGGTTCTTAAAGAAGTATGTGTGCTTGCTTGGAATATATGGAATGCTCGTAATGCATATGCTTGGAATAATTTGCATAGATCTGTTTACCCTATTGTGTCTTTTGCTAGACGTTATTTGCGAGATTCGCAAGTAGCAGCCAACTTCATTTCCAGGCTGCCTCCTGCTCTTTTGCCTGTTGCTGCGACTTCTAATGCAAGATGGCTGCCTCCAGCAGATGGTGTTTTGAAAGGTATTATTGATGCTATGGGTTGTGGTGATCGTTTCTCATTTGCTACTGTGTTTAGGGACAGCTGTGGTCAGTTTTTCAGAGGTATTTCTAGTTGTCTTCTTGATGCTGCTATTTCACAAGCTATGGCAAATGCTCTTGTAGTGTATCACGTGCTTCAATGGCTGTCTTCTAATAGCTTAGGCACTGTTCTCCTCAAGACTGATTCTTTGATGGTGGCTAATACAATCAACAGTGATACGACTAATGTTTTGGACTGGGTAGAGTTATTTCAGCAATTCAAGGTCAAATGGGAATTGGTAACATTTCTTAGATTCCAAAGCAAGTAAGCATGTCTACTCATAACTTGGCTAGAGAAGATGTAATTAAGGTAGTCATATTTGAGATACTATTCCTTCATATATTGAGAGCACTATTCTCCCATATGCTATTCTTATTAATACATTATCCCTTTTCATGTCAAAACAAGTAGTGTGTGTGTGTGAAGAAAAGTCTGGCATACATATATATATATATGCGCTACCATATGCATTAGTAGGGTAAGCATACTTATAATATACAAAACAAATCAAAGCCTTATCAAGACAATGTAAGTTATCGTTGGAAAAGATCAATTTTTCCCGGCCAATGCAAAGAAGACATTGGTGATATATATATATATATATATAAGGAGCTTTTTTTTCTAATTTCTTATTCACTTTCCAATTCCATTTAAAGATAAAAGAACATGTACTATAAAAGTCAACCCACAAAATCATGAATCATCTGACCTCCAAATTGCCGCCTAAGTTGATTCTCATGTTGCTGCAGCTGCGTTTGCTGTTGCTGAGCATTTTCTACGCCATGCCTTAGGCCCAATGTAAGTGAAACAGCTCCAATTCCTCCAATTTCAATTCCACTTCTTTGATATGGCAAAAAATTCATTACTGCTCCATCCATGCTAGTTGGAGCTTGAAACTCGACTCTCGATCTCTTTTCTTGATTCCATTGCTCAGCATTTAGTCCTTCTCCGGAGCACTTCAACTGCTTATTAACAGTACAACTAGCAGCAGAAACATTGTTCGAGGGTTGCTCGTGGTCTGGCTGACTGGTACTGCCATCAGTAGGGGTTGCTCGTGGTCTGGCTGACTGGTACTGCCATCAGGTAATTTTTCCCATTCAAACATCATTCACATAGGTCCGATTGGTTTCCGCCAATCCCTTATGTTTTTCGAGCATGGTGTATTTCTTCAACCAGGCATCAGTAGATTTTCCATCAACATCATTCACATAGGTCCGATTGGTTTCCGCCAATCCCTTTGTTTCGAGCATGTGTATTTCTTCAACCATTGGTTTCCAAACGCGCACACGAGCATTTATAAACCAATTTGAGACCTACACTAATCAGTCAATTTATTAAGAAAACCATAACAGAACAATATGCAGGTTTATTAATTTCTCTATCAATATCTTGTTGCAGCTAAATTATGTCCACATCACAGTTATGCTTGTAATCGAGATACTGAAGTTTAAAACTTCTGAACGAGATTACAACATCACAATTATGCTTGCAATTCCATGTCAAAATTTTTTATAAACCATAGAGCCAAAATCTAACAAGATTACGCATAAGACTCCACAAGATGAGCATCGTATTCGACTTCAGGAACTTTTAAAAGGCAAGAAAATTGACAATTTGAGTATATAATGAATGTGTTAATTGATGCAAGCTTGACCAGACTGGCGTGCTTAAAGTACATATTCAAGGGATCACTTGCCTGGCTACGGGTCAGTCCAGTTTGAGTGGCCAGCATGTGCTTATCCGTGTCCGTGGGGTATCTATAACAGGAAAGGGTTAAACTCAATTATATGCATACACCAACTACAAAACGAGATAGAAAGGACGTGTGTGGGACTCACGGATGAAGGAAGTGATCAAACAGCCAAGCTCTAAGAATCGCCACTGAACGTTCTGGTAGGCCTCGTTGGGGCCTCCAGACATGCTGCTGGGGTTCAAAGTATCCCACATTAGCCCCACCAGATTTATGCCTTTGAAAGCTTTGATCTATATATCTCATTCTTGATGTGCTTGTATCACCTCTACTACTACTAGCACCTGTATTGGGGGACAAGAAATCCTCCCCTAACGCCTTGGTTACATGCCTAAGCTGATCTGATATAGCACGTTTTAGACACTTGAAATTTCTTGACACTGAATTGAAAGCCAAAGAAAGGTACGGCGTAGCAGCACTTAGACCTGCTACTGATTCAAAGGATGAAGCTACCATTTGCATTTGCTGATCATACTGCTTGTACCTTCTGCAAACCTTTCAATAACATAGTATACAATAGAGTCAAGTTACCGAACTATTATTACTATACTTTATCAAAAGCTACAACTAAAATTAACCCCACAAAAGATTAATCTTGAAAAGAATAGATTAATCATGATAATCCGACAATTAAATGTTAGTTCTTTTGCAATAATAACAAAGCAGAATATAAACATCTTTTGTTAGAAGTCAGTTGGACGAACAGCAATTCTACTGTGGAAGCACTAAAATTAGCTACATTGGGAAAATCAACAATATGACATTTTCAGACATATTTATCTCTCAAGGTATATAAATATATATATAACCTACTCTTTCACACCAATAATGGTGTCATTATAGGGACACATTTTTTGGGTCTTGAACTTGCATAAAGTAGTAGTTAGTTTAGAACAAATAACAAGTGGTGTGTACTATTAATAGGTATGTGTGATTTGCAGGACTTTCTACAAGAGGAGTAGGGGGTCCCCATTACCTCACTAGAAGTTTATATAAATGATAGTTTTCACATGAACAATTCCATCTTTAGCTAATCTTGAATGAGAAAGTGGACCACCAAAGTCCTTTCTTGTTCCCAT
The DNA here is from genome assembly GCF_014843425.1 of Jatropha curcas. The sequence continues at coordinate 1,064,882 of NW_023591682.1, read as the reverse complement.
AATTATAATATTGACCAATTCATTATTATTACAGAGTATTCACAGGCAGCAATCATGGAACCTTTTCTACTACAGTATGTGAAATATAGATGGTTTAACCTAAAAGAAATTTATCAGACTTGGATTCGAGCAAGACTTAAAAGGTCTATTAAGTTTCAGTTTCCTGAAACTTTTTTTTCAAACCAGCAAAAAGAAAATTAAATAATGAATATAAATGAGCAGTACATAAAGAACAATATGCAGCTCAAACAAGTAAAGTTTCACAAGAAATTCAAATTCATCCTTGGATTTTATGTAATTCAAGAAATTTGAATATCGAAAGCACAAGGCGTAAGAAAATCAAAATCCAAAAAAAATTGACTAATTATAAGAGTGCTTCGAGCTAATTTAACTTTGACAAGTGCTGAATGATCCTTCGACCAACCAATGCAAAGATTTGCATAAGTTCCTAAAGAAAATATGAGAAGTTCCTATGAATAAGCAATGAAGACATCCTCAAGCTTTAATTATGCCAACAACTCAAACAATCTAACCTACTAACAAGCTACAAAAGAACTACAAGATTTAATCATGCAAAAACCCTACAAAAGAACTGTAATTGAAGGGTTGAGAATATTCAAATGATATTTTTCCAATTTATTATTCTCTAGTGATTGACAAGTTTATTAAATGCACAAAAATCAATTACATGCACTCATTCTTTGTTTCTTTTACATTGATAAGTTCTATACAAGAAAGATTCAATTTTCTAATTGATAACACTCCTAATTAATTGACATTAGGCATTTCCCAATTTTCTAATCACACAGAAAGCAGTCATTAACCTACATGTAATACCTCTCAATTATACATGCCTTGGTCCACTCTTAGCAGCTAGCTGTGGATATGGTTTCAGTATCTAGGAAAAGGACTACGTGCAACAGCCAACAACTCATTAAATAAATAGTTAAGGCATTTGAGACTAATTTTGAGGGCAGTAACACTCTAAAAAGCTTGTTAAGAATGGACAAGGTGATTAGTTTAGAATCTAAAACAGGATTTTAGACCTTGTTCCACTATGCTTGATATATTTAAATGTCAAGGCTTATGATAGGTACACTTCGACAATCTTTTACATCCATAAATTGCACCACGACAAACAAATTGACAAGATGAGAATCCTAAAAATTGCATAAACTAGTGATAACTTTATTTGAGTGGATTGTTTTGCTTAATTACACTAGTATTTGATGTTGATGTACTAAAAAGGAAGGATGTCTCAGCAGTTGAAAGGGTCGGTCTCAAAAACCGGAGTATTGAAAGGAATACTGGGGGCTGAAATCCCTCTCCATCCAGAAAATTTTATGCTTATTTATTAATAAAATACTTGAGACAATTCAATGAACAACTAAATAACACTCTAATCATTCTCTTAAGTTTGAGCTCCATCGTCAATGTTAACTATAACGACTTCCCTCCCATAATAACTAAAAGTAATTCAGATAAGAATGTACACATTTTAAGAGCAGCTACGTTTTTTTTTATCAGCTACACTTGGTAAATTGCTCCTCTTTTTTTCAAGAGCAAAGATATATCTACCTTCCATCTCAATTTATTTACATAAATTTTTGAAAGGAATTTATTTACATAATTTGGAACTTGGTTTATTTTTAATATTGAAATTCCTAAATTTGGATCTTGAGCATGCAAATGTATCGCACAATGATCATATGTTTTATTATACATTGACTAAATATATCTCTAATTCACTGTCACAGTTACAAGCATTAATTCCTCATTTGTTATGGAGAAGTGAAGCCTTTCAAAATATTGAAATACTTCACTTAGTTCCTTTAGTAGAAATTAAAAGTAGTTCTTGAGCATGCAACTCATAATCTTGCAACTGATAATCTAAAACAGAAGCTCTTAACAAAGTTATGCGAGAGAGATTCCAATAACAAAGCATCATTTTTTTTTCTGTCAATATTCTTTCACCATAAATGCAAAAGGGTAAAAAAAAAAAAAAAAAATCATTTAATCTTGCAACTTGATAATCTAAAAAACAGAAAGCTCTTAACAAAGTTATGGCGAGAGAGATTCCAATAAACAAAGCATCATTTTTTTTTTTTCTGTCAATAACTTGCTTTCACCATAAATGCAAAAGGGTTAAAAAAAAAAAAAAAAAAAAAGGATTCTGTAGAATAATCACTTAGTTCTCTAGTGGACTAAATATAATTAAGGCAAATATAATTTAAGCATAAAAGTAAAAGTATCAAAACCGAACCCTCCTCTTGGCAAAAATTAGAAGCTAAAAAAAAAAAAAAAAAAAAGGATTTGTAGAATAATCACTTAGTTTCTAGTGACTAAAGATAATTAAGCAAATATAATTAAGATAAAAGTAAAATATAACCGACCTCCTCTTGCAAATATAGAAGCTTTGCCTTCCTTTGCTGATACTCCGGCTTATAAGATTCACAAGAACTGCTCGCAACACCAACATCACCACTCACGTCATTCGAGCTATAAAATGTCGATGATGAGACACCAGAATTGTTGTTGTTATTGTTATTATAACTGACCTTAGGAGGACTAGTCCCTGCCTTAATTGCATTAACAACATCAACAGAATCTAAATTACTAACTTCTCCAGATGTTGAAATGAGTTTTGTACCTGTTATAGTACAGAACTCGTCTAGTAGATCTTGAGCAGGCTTCAAGAATCTAGAACTCTTCAAAATAGTTGCATATCCTGTAAAAGGACCGAGAGGGCCAGCATTCTGAAGTACATAATTCGAAGAATAATTAACCGATTTTCCACATCCTCTATTGATAACTTCTGGTTTTGACATTGGACACAAATAATTTCTTGAATCTTGATTATTAGACTCGTATCCCTCACCAAAGTGATTAACGTTCGCTCTAGCCTGTGGATTTGATGCAAGACTCAAAGAAAGGCCTTCTTGATCGCTCTTTCTTGCAATAAGCTCCAGTTGATCACTACTGCTCCAAGAATTCGCATTTTCGAAAAACAAAGCAGAAGGTTGAGCAGCAACAACATCTTGAAGAGTATTTTGGTACAGTGATGAATAATGCACATGAGAAGTAAATTGTTGCTGCTTCTGACAACCTTGAGAAGGAATATTAGAGGATAAATGAAAATCTTGATCGTATCCAACATTTCTTGAAATATTGTTTGCTCTTGCATTATTTGACAAGACATCCCCAACAAAAATAGGTTTTTGATTATTGCTTTCCCTACCTACTGATAATCCACTTGCATAATTCACCATCCAGTCATAGCTTTGTTGAGAATCAACGTTTCTCCAATGGATACTGCTACTACAGCCTTGTGGATCATTACTACTACTAGCTTTGGTTGAAACATTAATAGGATTAGACATATTTGTAAATAATAAAGCCCTATTTGATTGCACTAAACCTAGTTCTTGATCAAGAATTGCATTCTTTTCAACTGGTAAAGTACTGTTAGAACAAGTAGTTGCAAAATTTAGCATTTCAGATGGAAAAACACTAGTACTAGAACCATAACGATGCAAATCACCATTCCTAACGTTTCGAACCTGAATAAGATCTGGGTTTATCCCGGAATGGACCGACAACTGTTCCAAATTGTTAGGAAACACATGGTGATTATCAACCAAACAAGTTGTTGAGCTTTGTTCAACTATTCTTAGCTTATCTCTTCTGCTTTGTTGTGCTACATGTGATTCTTGCCTGAAACTTCTACCGTCCATCTAACACCAGAGAATACAACAAACAAAATCTTCCGAGTACCAATCAAACCCAGTCATGTCATTTCTTTACCTGTTAAAAAAAGTTCATATTTAACTAAAATATAAAATGATCAAACACTGCTCTAAATATAGCTTTAAATAAAATAACATCAATTAGTTCCATAGTTAAGAATAAAAACCACACATATAAAATGTAAAGAACAAAAGAAAAACAGGAGAAGGAGAAGGAGAAGAAGAAGAAGAAGAAGAAGCAGAAGCAGAAGCAGAAGCAGAAGGTGACACGAATCGAAAGACGAGATGAAAACAACAGAAACAGAAAACAACTGACAATATATATTCGTATACAAAGAAAGAGAGAGAAAAAATTTACTACAAAAATTTTGTTCGCATTCGTCAAATAATAATGAACTTAAAACTAAACTCTCTAGAAGCTTTACCCACCAGAGTAAACAGTGCAAAAATCTTCCACTAAATGGTAGAGATAAATATGAAGCAACTGGAGCTAAAACCAGAACTGATAACTCCTTTCTTGCATATAAATAATACATATATGTAATTAATTATACTGCACGTCAACAACTGTTAACCCTAGCTCGCTTCATTAGAAACCACCGTGAAAAACTTTTCTTATTGCCATAAAATATTAAAAATACAGACTGAAAGTTACAGATCTAATTGGTGAAGCACATGAAAGTCTTAAATATAGCTGCTCTCTCTACTCTAATTCTTAAAATATAACTCTTGAAGTAGGTTTTATTTTGTTCTTACAAAAGAAACTCTGAACCAAATAAATAAATAAAAAGATAAAATATACAATAATTTTCCGTTAAAATATTCCAAGAAAGACTCAGCAAAAAGAATAATAAAAAAAACATAATTGATGAAATAAAAATTCTATCTTTATAGCAAACCTTAATATATGTCTAATATCAGTATAATTATATTAATCTTAGAAAGAAAAAGAACCCAAACCCAAAAACCAAATAATTACCTACAAACAAATCTGTGGTTACTTCGGACCCAAAACTTGAAACCGACACAAACCCGAGACGGGTAAAATTGCCGGCGAGATTCCGGTGAAGTTTCGGAGACAGGGTTTTGTTGGTGCTGTTGTTTTTTAAGTTGGAGTGGACACGAGAGAGCTGGAAGACAATAATTGCAAAGGTTTCGATAATTCCGTTAGGTTTAACGGGCAAAGCACGCTTAAACTTTTTCAACGAGACTTTTTAACGTACGGGGTAAGTTTGGTCCGTTAAATTTAACGGCGAGAAAACTTGTCATGCTCCCGAGTTGAATCTTGTCTCCCTCCCGGGACCCTTGGTCGAAAATTCTCCGCTTTAAATTAAATAATAATTTATAAAGGGCAGACGTTGATGTTCTAAGAAACACCCCCAACAACTTCTCTTAATTACCAAACTGCCAATCGTTCGAGCTAATAGTTACAGAGCATTGGTTCTGTAGGATGAAAAATTCTGTATGGATAGATAATTTTAATTAAGTGATACCTCATAATATCAATTTTAATTACCAGTAGCCATTAAATAGTCTTATTTATTATTCTGAATTTGTTCTTTATTCAAAAAAAAAAATCATATACAATATTAAAAATGAGATTATGAAATACTCTATAATTATATAACAACATAGAAAAACATAACAATTAATTTCACTTCAAATTATATGATCGAAAAATTAGTTGTAAATACAATAAAATTAGGACTTTTTTTTTTTAATGATAAAATTAGGACTTTAACAAAATGTGTAGATTAGACAAAAATAGAAATAGATATGTATATAAAGAGAGATTTAGAAAGTTGATAATTGAAATTTTAGAATTATACAATTCTTTTCTGAATTGAAAGGAAAATTAATTTCGAATTAAGAATTGATATTTTGAGCTATTTTAACCATTATAATAATTTATCCATCACCCATTAATAACCATTTCCAATATTTAAATATTATCATTCCATTTATATATCCATACCCATCCATATAATATATTCACAAATCATTTTAAAATTATATATATAATCAAATCATTTTCACCAATCAAAATCCACACAATCACCATATATATTATACATATATCCATCCATATAGATCATAAACAACACCACCATTTCTCCACAAAATTTATATTTTTTAACATTACATCCTCAATTCCTATATTCCCATACCAATAAAATCCATTATAATTAACATCACCCCAGATCCAATTTTTCACACAAATCATATTCATCCCGTTCACATATTATAATCACTCATATTCCCATATATAACATCCCATAATCAATACATATCCATCCAATTCAATTCCCCCAACATTTCATTTCTCACATTACATCATCATCCTCATTACCAATCCATTGATTATACCCACATCCATCCTCAATACCATCATACCAAAATTAATATCAAAATCATCATTTTAATACATAACCCATCCGCCATATCATTCAATAAACCATCAATTATATACACCATAAACAAATCATATACATCATTTCCATCATACATCATCATATAAACAAAATATATCAATTTTCCCATTCCATTCATCATTGCCACATCATCACCCCACCATCATTATTTATACCAAATCACAATATATCAATGTTTCAAATATACAAACCATCCACATCAATAACATCACCAACCACAATCATTCACTTTCATCTCATATTCCATATATATATACCCATCCACTAATTCACATTATATCATTAATATCAATTTTAATTTACCAGAAGGCATTTAAAATTAGGTTCTGATTTATTATTCTGAATTTTGTTTCTTTATTCAAAAAAAAAAAATTCAATATTACAATATTAAAAAATAGATTATGAAATTACTCTATAATTATATAACAACATAGGAAAAACATTAACAATTAAATTTTCACTTCAAATGTATATGATCGAAAAATTAGTTTGTAAATACAATAAAAATTAGGGACTTTTTTTTTTTTATGATAAAATTAGGCCTTTAACAAATGTGTAGATAGACAAAAAATAGAAATAGGATATGTATATAAAGAGAGATTTAGAAAGTGATAATTGAAATTTTAGAATTATACCAAATTCTTTTCTGAATTGAAAGGAAAAAAATTAAAATTAATTTCGAATTAAGAATTGATATTTTGAGCTATTTTAAATGGTTTAATTAATTAAAATTTTTATTAGATGCATAAAATTAATATTTAAATACTTTTTCAAAAAATTTAATATTTAAATAAATGTACAACAAAAAGTTATATATGGATATTGAAATTTTCAATTAGTTTCTATAAATTTATTTTTCGTTTGTTCATTAAAAAGTAATTGACATAATGCAATGATGTCTCTTTAAATCTCAAAAATAATAACAACAAATGAATATAACTTGCTTCAAAAGTAGAAAGTCATTTAAATATTTTTAAATTTATGGCTTATGTTCAAAGTGTTAAATCTAATGTTAGATATCCGTTTTTTTACTGGTAAAGAAAATTTTAATTTTATACAGTAGTTTTGCCCTTGTAATCACATGATTTAATGATTTTAAACAAATTGTTTGATTTCTCGGAAAAAAAATTGTTTGAAATTCATAAATTCAATAGGACATATTTTGCACCCTCTGTTTTTTGAGCATTTCTTTTTCCTTTTTACAAATTTTTTAATTTTTTAATAACTTTTTGAGCTTTCCTTATATATATATATATATTGAGCTTTCCTTATATATATATATATATATATTAATTTAAAACTTTAAAACTTTTAAATTTTGAAATTAAAACTTTTAAAACCTTTTGAAATTTTCTTATCTATGTCCATGTTTCCATGACTGCCCATTTTATCCTATTTTCCTTTTTTAATTTTCTCGGAAACCAAAGACCCTTAATTTTCTTTTTTTTAATCTTGTTTTAATTACCACGTTCTCTCCATATTTTTGCTAAGTAAAATATTAATTATCACTAATAGCCCATTTAGAACAAATGAATTCCACCAAATTTTGTGGAATCCATTTAGAAATCTAAAATATTGTATTTGGAATGAAAAATAATACATATTTAAATTATGTGAATTGAATTCTATAGAATTAGGTATGTCTAACTCAAATTGTACTAAAATTGATGGAATTTATAAATGAATTCCATAAAATTGACCATTGAAATCTTTATCGATAAAATTACGCTTCCACTATAAACTCAACTTTTTTACTTTTTTTTTTTCCTTTTTCTTTATTTTATTTGGAAATTTTCAAATTATAACCGCGTTTTTTTAATCCAATAATGACGTTAGTTTATATTTTTAATTTTTTTTAAAAAATTTCAAACTAGTAATGGCATTTTTTTTTCTTTTTGAAGTCTAGTAATAACGTTAGTTATTATTACTGTGGAACTATAAAAACTAAGTATCAACAATTATTTTCAAATGCAATTAAAAAAAATAATAATAACATTCTTAATATTTTTTTAGTTTCCAAATTAATTACTTAAATCAATAAAATTTTTTACATCAATTAAAAATAATTATTACGATGAATTATTACGATGAATGTACGCTTATTATAATTAATTAATTTGGCGTGAAATATTACTGCTACTCTATTTATATGAAATTTATTATTATATTTTAATAAAAAAAATTGACAATTTAATAAAAAAATGACAAGTTATTATATTGTACATAATAAATATAACTGGTGTTTGTTATTTATTTTTGTTAAATTATTATGTTAAGGGTGTTATAAGAAATAAAGACAAATGAATTTTTATTTAAGAATTTATTCCAAGTATAATTTTGTGGAATTTAATTAAATTTCTTATTTTAAATTACACCATACCAAACATAACAAATTCATTTGAAAATGAATTCTATTTAGAATTCAATTACAAATGAATTCTACAACCATGATTTATTTGTTACAAACTTCTAATTTCTATCACATTTATCTTATAATGTTGTGTTTACTTTATATTTTACGTGATAAATCAGTTTAGACAATAGGATTGTCATGTTTAATCAATTGTTAAAGAGCAAATTGAGGTTTCTATCTATCTGATTTTCTGCTTTGCGTGCGAATAAATTTCTCAATTCTAACATGGATTTCGATTTATTCATTGTAACTTAATGATTTCAGATTTCAAATTATATAGCATTTAAAATCTCTCTTGAAAATCAAGAAACTGCTCATAGATAATATATAGCCTTCTAGACCTATATGCCATTTTCCCTTTTATTTTTGTTACCTTGATTTCTTGAGTATAATGTAACGGTCTTTTATTAGACAATTTTTCTTTTTTCTTAAATTTGTTTACATTTATTGACTAATGTTTAAGTTCTCATATTAATTTATATATTTAAGAAATTTAAAATATATAATTAAAATATATAAATAAAAGGATTAAAGATATATATATAAATAATTATAGAAGATAGAAGGAATTAAATCCATCATTTAAATTATTTAATAATAATAAAATTAATAATAAATAAATATATATTATATATTATATATATATATATATATATATATTAAAAAATTAAAATATATATATATATATGGAATTCCTAAAAATTGGATATTAAAATAATAAAATATATATATATATATGGAATTCCTAAAAATTGGAGAATTCTGTTGTAGGGATGGATGATACTTAGCGAGATTGTGTACTTCAACAATGATGATGATGATTTTGGGTATTGTTGTACACTAAACTTAAACAAAAGCAATACAAAGCAAACGCAAACTGCAGTTTCTTTTGACTGACGTCGCATGGATTTGGACATGGAACATGGCAATTTAAAAAAAAAAAGAAAAAAGAAAAAAAGACAAGACACGCTCAAGATACGTTATACTAAAAATTACAATTTGTTATTTCAAGAGTGAGATGAAATGACAGATATCCATTTTTTCTTAACTAGAGATTTCGAATTCAAGCACTAGGTATGGAATTCCTTTAAACACTCGGGAAGTAAATGTTTTGCCTCCTTTTGTAGGTCTGTGCGGCGCGAATCTAGATTAGTTGGGCCAATAAACTTTGGACATCAGATGGTTAAAATAAAAAAAAAAATTTATTAAGAAATTAAAATATATAAATAGCCACCCATAATAAGTCATAAACACAAAATAAAAATCTTTACTTTCTACTTCAACACTATTAATTAGTTAAATTCTTAATAGTAACATCATCATTAAAGATCATCTTCTTCATCTCTAGCTAACATAGAGATAAATTAGCAATTTCGATAATTTTAATATCTTCAAAAGAGTCAAATTGATCCCTTGTCCCATGTTTTTATCACGTTTTTATTTGTTCAATATAATATTGCGGGTTCCTTCGTGATAAAAGTAGCAGATTACCATGAACAAAAACTAAATTTAAGCATGTTTTGGAGTCAATTTATTCCTTCTCATGGAATTAATAATGAATATATACCCTAATTCCTTTCAAAGCATGATGAAGAAGATGATTGTCCAAGCTATTTGAAAGCTATTTTTTAAAGTAGAGTTACATTTGCACCATGAATTACCCATGTTTTCATGGTGAACCTATGTTAAATTTGTCCTTAAAGTGTTCAAGAAATGTCCTTCAAATTTCTTTGAAGTGTCCGAAATTAATAAATTTAAAAAAATAATTAGACACATTTTATAAATTAACTCACACATGTCAGAAGTGTCCGAAGAATGTGAGTATCCAATACAGGGACAAACGCTGATATGCTAGGCCTTTTAAGGTGTCCGTGCAACCTACCTTCTGAGCAGTACAACGGAGAAAGAGACCTTAATCTTGCTAAATCAAATAATGTTCTAAAATAATGCATTTGTGATCTTTTCTCTAATGTGATTAGCACCTTTCAGCAAAGCAACAAACTTTCTATCAAGTGAAAGGTTTTAATTTAAGAGCCATAAAACTAGAATTTTGAGGTTTGAGGTGATAAAATCTTGGAATTATATTCAACACTTGAAAGATACCTTCTCAAGAATATTTTTTTTTTTAAGATTATCTTGAGTTTCTTGAAATTGGCATTATTTGCAGGCTCAGTATATAGGTCAATAATTTCATCATTTTATAATGTTAGAGCTAAATTACATTATTTTACATAGGTCGAGTTTATTAATTAAGGTATCCATCCTATAAATTTATAGGTCAATAATTTTTTTACCCAATTTAATTCATAAAATGCATATTATAATTAAATACAGATTGAATGTAAATATGCGGGCCAATAAAAAAAATATAATAAAAATTATTTTAGATAAGATATTATAATTTGAAAAATGATCAATAAAATTAAATATTCTTACCGACATAATTAACCAACTATTCAAGGTTACATAATGGGATCAAGAATTATCAAAGATTATAATAAACATGGGATTTCACTACTGGAAATAAGAGAAATTTTTTTAAAAATTAACTTAAATTATAAATAAATTTCTAAGAAATCCTTTGTCACGAGTTCATTTAATGTCACAAAAAACACCCAATAATATCAGCTAATAAAATATGAACTTCAGTAATTATCTAGAAAATGATTAATAAATGAACCCTTGTAAATTTAAAACATTTTGAAAGAGGAAAATTAAATGAAGAAAACACTTTAATTAAGGATGTCAAACGGATTTGGTGTTGGGTTCGACCGGGATTCGCCAAACATGCGACAGGATTACAGTCAACACGGATACGATCTATTTAATAATCATATCAAATTTGTCAACACGAACACGACATGAAAATTAGACAGGTGATGTGAATACGACAATTTAACCCGCCTAATATCACAAGCAGTTTAAGTGGGTCATATTGACCTTATGCGACTCGTGTAACCGGCTAATATCATAAGCATGCTGAGTGACTTGTGTTCACCTGTGTACTTAACCTCCTTATGATATTTTTAAATGTTAATCTATTCAACTCAAATCACATTTAAAAATAAATTATCATATATAAAATATAAAGATTCTTCCATATTCATAACTAAAAGAAAAGTTAATATAATAATAAAATTTAAATATTATTTTAGTTGAAGTATTTATATCTAACACTAAAATTACTTTTTTACCATTAAGTAAACAGGCTACTCTCGCGTGTCAACTCATGACAAGACACTTTTATATGCGTGTCATAAATAGATAATTCATTTATGATACAAACTCATTCAACCTCAATCTTAACTCGTTTATTTCACGTGTCAGGCAAACATGCGTGTCATGATCCATTTTGACACTCCTAACTTTAATGGGTAAGGTCTACTAAATATATAAATAATTTAATATTTATATTCTAAATTACAATATATAATTACTATATATATACTATATATATAATATTATATAAGGTTATATTATATATATTAATATATATCAAACATGTTTTGCCGGAAGAGTTTATATATCAAACATGTTTTGCCGGAAGAGTTCCAAGTATAATTGCTAAAATTTGATAGTATGATGTAGGATTAGAACAGTTAGGTTTTGCCTTAAAAAATACTTTTAAAATTTTGTAATCATGGTATATTAATTGTTTTGTTTTGTTTTAGTTTCCTATTGATTGGAACTAATTTATGAATAAATACAAAACATAAATGTCAAGACATAATGATAAAAAATACAAGAAATAATAATCATTTGAATAAATGAATTATTAAATAAATAATTAGCACAATAAAATTTTCTCCACTAAATGAAATGTTTAGTTCAAACTCATAAATTTTTATTTGACTATGTAAATAAATAGAATTAAATAGAATATTTTATTTTGTAACATTTTGTCACATATATTTTTAAAATAGTTTAATATTATATTACAATTTACAAAATATTTTAACTATATTTGTTCAACATTGCAATTTTCAAAAATTTTTATCTACAAATCAATTATCCAAAAATTAAAAAATATTTTAATAAAGATGAGTATAAAATTTTAAATTAAATTTTCTCAAAAAAATTAAATATTAAAAAATAATATTTATTAAATTATTTGTGTGTAGCTAGTATATTAATAAAAGCAGCACTTAAAAGTCATATAAATAAGTTTAGTAATTTAAAGGTGCTTAATACTTTGCTCTATGCCTAGGACTCATTTGTTCCAATCTTGAATGGGTCATTCATGACCCAAGTCCCAACTTCTACTAACCCAAAGAGTTCAAAACCAAAATAATTTTTTTTTGGAAAATAAAACAAAAATAAAAACGATAAAGGGCAAATCATATTTTAAACAATATCAAGAAATTAACTGACTTTTAGGGTTCAAAAAATTTGACTTGCACGTCTAGCACTAGCAATCAATATTAACTGAGTGGTACGTAGCAAAATAATAAAATAATAAATATCATATTGCAAAAAATAATAATGACAAGCAATGAACCACAATTATTAACCAATTAAAATATCAAAATAAACTTTATTTATGCAACTTTTGGCTTTGGCATCACCTGTTAGGATTTGAATTTGTTTTAGTCAAATAAATCCCTATCTTCAAGGGATATTTGTTTTGTTTATTTTGATTTGTTTGATTTCCTACTGATTTCCAGTTTAGGTTGTTATGTAAGCCTTTATAAAGGCCAGTTTCTGCAAATCAAGATTACACGATTTCTCCTCATCTCTTCTCTATCTTTCTCATATTATATTTTCTTTTAAGATTGGGTATCAGAGCCTCCTCACGAGGTTAGAAGTAGCAATCTTCTGAGATTTTATGTCTTTCAGCATGACATCTGAATCCTCTTCTTTTGTTCAACTAGCCATTCCAAAATTTGATGGGCATTATGATCATTGGTCAATGTGTCTTTCAGCAATGAACACTGATTTCCAGTTTAGGTTGTTATGTAAGCCTTTATAAAGGCCAGTTTCTGCAAATCAAGATTACACGATTTCTCCTCATCTCTTCTCTATCTTTCTCATATTATATTTTCTTTTAAGATTGGGTATCAGAGCCTCCTCACGAGGTTAGAAGTAGCAATCTTCTGAGATTTTATGTCTTTCAGCATGACATCTGAATCCTCTTCTTTTGTTCAACTAGCCATTCCAAAATTTGATGGGCATTATGATCATTGGTCAATGCTCATGGAAAACTTTATGTGCTCAAAGGAGTATTGGAGTATGGTGGAGAATGGAGATTCTGCTGCAGCAGAAGGTGTGACTCTAACAGATCTACAAAAGAAGACCTTTGAAGAACAAAAATTGAAAGACTTGAAGGCGAAGAATTTTCTATTTCAAGCACTAGATCGTTCTGTTCTGGAGACAATTCTTCGAAAGGACACAGCAAAGAATACATGGGATTCATTGAAGCAGAAATATCAAGGTACAACTCGAGTTAAACGAGCACAGCTGCAAGCCCTTCCTAAAGAGTTTGAAATTCTCCATATGACAAATAGAGAAACCGTGAATGAATACATCACTCGAACTCTTTCCATTGCTAATAAAATGAAAGCAAATGGTGAATACAAGGGAGATGTTGTTGTTGTTGAGAAAATTTTACAATCCATGACTTCTAAGTTTAATTATGTTTTTTTGTTCCATTAAAGAATCCAAGGACATAAGCTTGCTAATCATTGATGAGCTGTAGAGTAGCTTGCTTGTGCATGAACAACGTATGAGCTCGCAAACCATTGAAGAGCATGCCTTAAAAACATCTCATGGAGATCAATATGGAGGAAGAGATCGTGGTAATGGACGAGGTGGCAGCGGAAGAGGATGAGGAAGACAACAGTTTGATAAAACAATAGTAGAATGCTTTCGTTGTTACAAGCTTGGACGTTTTCAATGGGAGTGTTCACAGAAGGAGGCTAATTTTGATGAGGTACAAGAGGAGATGTTGTTAATGGCATATACAGGTACACATATGGCCAACGAAGAATGGTTTCTTGATTTTGGTTGCAGCAACCATATGTGTGGAAAGAAGGAATATTTCTTTAACTTTGATGACAAGTTCAGAGATTATGTGAAGTTGGGCAATAATTTCAGCTTGATCGTCAAAGGCAAAGGAAATATAAGGTTGTTAATACATGGATTAGCACAGACCATCACAAATGTCTTCTATGTTCCTTAATTGAAGAATAACTTGCTAAGTATTGGGTAGATGCAAGAAGAAGGCTTAGCCATTCTGTTTCAATGTAACAAGTGCAAGGTGTATCATTCAAATAAAGGCTTAATTATGGACACAACGATGTCCTATAATCGAATGTTTAAACTGGATGCTATATCCAAACCTATAGCATCTGCTTGTTTCAACACAATTACTGAGGATACTACACAACTTTGGCATTGTCGATATGGACACCTAAGCTTTCAATGCTTACAACTTCTTCAATAAAAGGATATGGTGTATGGTTTAACACAGCTCAATACTCCCTTGAAGCTATGCAAAGATTGTCTGGGTAAACAACACAGAGATCCATTTCTTAAAAGGAGCAATTGGAGAGCTGCACAAATTTTGGAACTAGTCCATGCTGATATTTGTGGGCTGATCAAGCCAATTTCTAACCGCAACAAGAGGTATGTGCTCACTTTTACTGATGATTTCAGCAGAAAATTATGGGTTTATTTGTTTAAATGAGAACTCAGAAACTCTTGCCATTTTCAAAAGATTTAAGGCTAATGTTGAAAAAGAAACAAATTAGTTTCTTAAAGTCTTATGCACAGATAGAGGAGGGGAATTTACACCACAAGAATTTGCTAATTTTTGTGATGAAAATGTTATCAAGAGACAACTAATAGTTGCATATTTGCCGCAACAAAATGGAGTCGCAAAGCGAAAGAATAGAACCATCATGAACATGGTTCGCAGTATGATTTCAGAAAAGAAAGTTCTAAAAACCTTCTAGCCAGAAGCTGTCAATTGGAAAGCACATGTTTTGAATCGAAGTCTAACTTTGGCAGTAAAGAATCAAACACCAGAAGTGGTATGGAGTGAAGTCAAACCCTCTATTGAGTACTTCAGAGTTTTTGGTTGTATTTCTCATATCCATACTGCAGATAATAAAAGAACTAAGCTGGATGACAAGAGCTTGTGTTGTGTTTTATTAGGAGTAAGTGAAGAATCAAAGGCTTATCGTCTTTATGATCCAATTCAAAACGGATCATTATAAGCCATGATGTAGTGTTTGAAGAAGACAAGAGTTGGGAATGGGATAAAAAACATGAAGAAGTTGGCGAGCCTGATTTGGAGTGGAATGATAATGAAGAAGAGTTCATTGATGATGCAGAAACTCATACCATTGCAGCTGTTGTAGAGGAAAGTAAGTCTGATCCTAGTGATATAGAGGTGAATGATCAACCTTCTGGCTCTAGTCAAGGAAGAACAAGGGTCCCACTAACTTGGATGAGAAATTATAAAACAAGTGAAGGGCTTTCTGAAGATGAAGAAGCAGTTATGTTTGCAAATGCTAGTGCTGATCCTAGTCATTTTGAAGAAGCCATAAAAAATGACAATTGGAAACAAGCTATGGATGTAGAAATGGCAGCAATAAAGAAGAATGGCACGTGGGAATTGATGGATTTACCAAAAGGAGCAAAAACAATTGGCATCAAATGGGTTTACAAGACCAAATTTTGATGAAAATGGAGCAATGAACAAATACAAAGCCAAACTCGTTGTGAAAGGATATGCCCAACAACAAGGGGCAAACTACAATGAAGTGTTTGCACCTGTGGCACGAATGGAGACAATTCGTGTGGTAATAACTCTTGCAGCTCAAAAAGGTTGGCCTATTTTCCAGTTGGACGTGAAATCCGCATTTTTACATGGTGAGTTGAATGAGAATTGAAGTGTTTGCACCTGTGGCACGAATGGAGACAATTCGTGTGGTAATAACTCTTGCAGCTCAAAAAGGTTGGCCTATTTTCCAGTTGGACGTGAAATCCGCATTTTTACATGGTGAGTTGAATGAGAATGTTTTTGTGGAGCAACTTTGCGGGTATGTGCAGAAAGGAGAAAAGCAAAAGGTTTATGAGCTTAAAAAGGCTGTTTACGGGCTTAAACAAGCTCCGTGTGCCTGGTACAGTCGTATAGAAGCCTACTTCATGAAAGAAGGCTTTGCTAAGTATGATTATGAGCATACCTTGTTCATCAAAAGAGAAGCAGGTGGTAAAGTTTTAATTGTTAGCTTGTATGTTGATGATCTCATTTTTACCGAAAATAATGAGTCGATGTTTGTAGATTTAAAAAATTCCATGAAGCAGGAGTTTGATATGACAGATCTTGGGAAGATGAGCTATTTTCTTTATTTGGAAATTTCAAAAACATCAAGTGGAATTTTCATTAGAAAGTATGCTTTGCACATTTTGCAAAAATTTGGAATGGATAACAGCAACTCTGTTCATAATCCTATTGTTCTCGATTCTAAGCGTGTGAAAGATGAGGGTGGTGTCAAAGTGGATAAGACTTACTATAAACAAATTGTTGGTAGTCTTATGTATCTTACAGCAACTCGGCATATGATGTTTATGGTAAGTTTGATTAGCAGGTATATGGTGAATCCCATTCAGCTTCATCTACAGGCGACAAAAAGGATGCTGAGATATTTGAAGGGAATAATTGATTTTGGAATTTTCTATAAGAAGGGAGGATGTGAGAAACTTATTGATTATAGTGACAGGGATTATGCAGGAGATTTGGAAGATAGGAAAAGCACTTTTGGTTATGTGTTTCTATTGAGTTTAGGAGCTGTGTCTTGGTCCTCAAAAAAGCAACTTGTGGTCAGTCTATCATCTATAGAAGCTGAATTTATTGCAGCTGCTTCTTGTGCTTGCCAAGCTGTTTGGTTGAAAAGAGTTTTAGAAAAGCTAGAATCAAATCAAGACATAACTGTTGTTGTTCGTTGTGATAACAATTCAATAATCAAGCTTTCAAAGAACCTAGTAATGCATGGACGTAGTAAACATATAGATGTGCGTTTTCATTTCTTGCGTGAGCTCACTAAAGAAGGTGCAGTAGAGCTGGTTCATTGTGTTACACAGGAACAATTGGCTGATGTAATGACTAAATTAACCACTCAAGCTGGATGTTTTCATGCAGTTACGAGAACTCTTAGGAGTATGTTCTAAGTCAGTTATAAATTGATAGCTTTAAGCATTCAGTTTAAGGGAGGAATCGTTAGGATTTGAATTTGTTTCAGTCAAATAAATATCTATCTTCAAGGGATATTTGTTTTTTTGATTCTGATTTGTTTGATTTCCTACTGATTTTGTTTTTTTTGATTCTGATTTTGTTTGATTTCCTACTGATATTTCCAGCTCTTAAGGTTGGCTAATGTAAGGCTTTTATAGAGGCGCCAATTTCTACTACGAATTAGATTACAAACGATTATCTCCTCAATCTCTTCTCTATCTTTCCTCTTAATTGTTATTTTCTTTTTAACATTCCCACTAATATATAAATGATTATCTTTATTTATTTATTTATTTATTATTATTTATTATTGAACTTTTAAACAATTAAATAGTCGCGATTTGATGTATTGCACCAAACGAAAAAAATAAAAGATACATAATAATATATCCTCATCTCTTCTCTATCTTTCTCTTATTGTATTTTCTTTTAACATCACCACTATATAATGATTATCTTTATTTATTTATTTATTTATTATTATTATTATTGAACTTTTAACAATTAAATAGTCGCGATTGATGTATTGCACCAACGAAAAAAATAAGATACATAATAATATATCAGTAATAAATCGAGTGCAAACAGGAAGCTAGGATATATATACACGCGCGTGGTGGTTGGGTGTATGAGATTTATTTGGTAAATTAATGAGTCGATTCAACCTGTAAATAATAAAAATAATTGACTAATTCAATCCATAATATCTTTAAATTTGTGAGGTTAGATTAAATTGAATTGAATCATTCGGTTTGGGTCGATTTTTAGTTTATATTAACTAATTTCCAATTAAATGTACTTAAATGTAAATATCATCATATATAATGCAATTAAAATTGACCCATGACATACTTTAACACTTGAATTTTTATAAGAAAAAAATTCCCGTGGCACTGTGAATTTTAAATCGAACTTATAACACTCTCAATTTCATATTTTGTAATAACACCCACATACTAAGCTGAGCAAATGGTCGGTTTAATTCAAATCAAATTGAACTGAAGTCACAAAATACAAATAGAAGTTTCTTTACAATAAATCGAATCGGACCGAAGTTCGTATATGAGGCATACTAACCAAATTGAACCAATTAGTTCGGTCTATTTTTGTCGGTTTTTACCATTTTGGTTTGACTCAAAGCACAACCACTGAATATTTGTATAACTGAATTGAACCGAGCAATAAATTCGGTTCAAACCGAATGAACCTACCAATCGAATCTCTCTTGGTCATTGGACTGAACCGAGATCAGTCGATTCAATTTTTTCTTTGGTTCAATCGGTAATTCTGCTCACCCCTACCCACTTACACTAAAACCAACAATTTTAAAAACTTTTTACTTTTATATATAAAATATTGATTTGGTATATAGTTAATATAACTTTTGAAATAATAATTTTATATTTTTCACCTATTCAATAAATTTTTAATCGATTTAATTTTATAAATTGATGTGCTCAATGAATTAAATAAAATATTTAATAAGTCTAATTTTATAAATTAAAGTATTTAATTAATTAAAATAAAAGTTAAAGATGCTATAAAATTTTTTAGGAGACAGCTGAAATGAATTTATATTCAACCATTAATAGTTCCATGGTCAGTGTGTGTTTTTTGTACTTTTACTTCTTTATTTTCCATTATTAAGCCTACCTTTGCACTTGAATTAACATAATCTTTAGAAATCACACGAGCGAGCCATAAGTAACAGTCATAACAATTTTTCAAGAAGCAACTTAATGAATCTAGCTACATTTATAAGAATTTTGAAATTTTATTTTTTCTAAATTTTCTATAATTAATCAAAATTGAATTTTCAATTAAAATTAAATAATTAATAAAAAGTCCAGCTAATTTATTTTTAAAAAATTTTTCCGGACCTCACTGTCACTTCGGACTGATAGTTCCGGGCCAATTCGAATATATATTTATGTTTTCCTGAATATATACTTCATATGATCAATTATATTTATAAAATATTTAGCAAAAAATAAAATGTAATTGAAAGAAAAAAAAAGTATAGAAAAGTCAATTACCCACATCTACTGGTCCATTTAAAGAAAATCTTAGAAATGATAAAAAAAGAAAAGAAAGATGTTTCATATTAATAAAGAAATTAGAAAAAAGAAATTAAAAAAAATGATAAACTAAAATCTCTGCAGTAGCAGGAGACCGAGTGGACAAGACTCTTTAATGAGACTGAAAGAACATGTACGGGCAACTGGAGATTACGTCACCTGCGGGTAGTCTACCTGGGGTGACCCGAACTCTGTCACGTATCTGTCCCTCCTTGAATGTCGTCCGCCAGATCTTTTGCTTGGACACAGATGTTTGTGACCGATAACCGATAAAAAAGCCAGTCACCCTACTGCTAGACACTGTACGGACACTCATCAGAGAGAACACCAGAAACAACTCTCACTCTCAGTTACACTACTTCTTACTATTCAATAACTAATTTACTCATTGGAATTTGATTCAATTTAGTCCGTCCATTTTAAAAAATTTTTTAATTTAAGAATTGATGCCTCGCTTTTGAATACTAGATTTAAAAATAAATACATAAAAGAGGCTGTGGAACCTTGGAAGGAAAGTTTAGCTTATCCAAAATACTCGCAAAGAGGAATAAAAAAAATGGTTAAATTAAAAAGACAATTGCAGGTGAAATGAAAATGAGGACCGTCGGATCCATGTGTAAAATTGTTCTGTAGAATGTTAAAGACAAAAAGATATTATTCCTTCGTGTGGTGGTACTAAAGAGGAAATAAGAGCCGTTGGATTAGGATCAGAATTCAAGGGAGGGTTGTGAAAGGTGACATAAATTTGGGTGCAAAAGGGTAAAACTGATAACAGTCCAATCAAAATAGACTGGCTGGCTGCTGAGCTGCTACTTCTGGGTTCTGTCACTCACTCTTTTGCAGGTTGCTGTATGACCCACGTGGTCCATTTATTCTGTGATTCCTCTCTGAGGATATGTTATCTCCATTTTTCTTTTCGGTTTTAGGGTTTTGGATGATCGATCGTTAATGTTAGGCCATCAAAGACAGCAATTGCTCATTGGTGGCTAATAAAATGGAAGGGACTTAACTTATTTATTGCCAAGTATACGTATGCTGATAGCCAACATAAATCAGGATAAGCTAAGACGCGTTGTTAATAATAAAACAGACGTTTTAGTATTTTGATTAAAAACTAATAAAAAAAACTGTTTACGAATGCAGTTATGACCTTCCCACCAAAATTTAGTATTTTCAAAAATTCAACTGTGTTTGCTACGTAGATTATAATTTGGTGATTGATCTGTTGATTTTTGGATATCTGAGAGTAGCTCGATGATAGACATTTTTTTCTTGTTGTCAATTAATTAAATTTTCAATAAAATTTACACTTGTAAATTTTGTAGATGACTTGGTACAACATGAACAATTAACAATTATTAAAATTGCAGATGTTGTAGATAGAGCACATGACTTTGTTTAAGACATGGAATGGGAGAGGAAAAGTGAAAATTGTACGTGGAAAGATTCTTAACTACCATAATCATGATTATAATTTAAAGTAGGGTTTTCATATCTTTTTAACTTTTTAGCAGAAAGCTGTCCTAAGCCATGCCTATGTTTTGTTTTTTTCTTCTTTTAACCTTTCCAAATCAATTTACCCACCGTTCATCAACTTAGCAATACTAACACAGTTCACCATTTCAATTCACAGAACAGTAAAATTTGTCCTTCACCAGCACCCTACATACCCTCCCCTTCAAGGCCACTCTTCTGATATCCTCCTATTGAGGGCAGTGACAGTGTCGCCATCACTACTTCAATACTTTTCTTTTATCACTATCAGCTCGTTCTTGTTGTAAAGATATAAATAAAACTATTGATTTCATAGTAAAAGCCTATTTTAGGAGTCTTCTTTCTACCAATTGGAAATCTAATATTCCAGCTCCTATAATACAAATTTTCAATAAGATTTACTTCACGTAATCTTTTCAAAATCTTATAAGATTTATTTCAATAAAATATTGTTATTTTTTATATATTTTGGCAACCGCTTCAAACCAATTTGCCAACATAATATTAAATAATAATTAATAAAGAAGATGAACTAGTAGTTGAGTAGTACTTTATTGTGGGTCATTTCTTTTGCCTACTCAAAAAGTAAAATATAATATTAAATAATATGCAGTAATTAAGAAAAACACCATAACTACTGCAAAAGGAACAATTGCAGCCTGACGTTAGCGCTTACAAAGTGATGTCATCCCTCCTATCCCACAGAAACCCTAACTAGGCTCTCTTCTCTTTCTAATAATATATTTCTCTCCATTTATGTCCACTGCACTTCATTTTCCATACGGGTCATGTCTTTTATACTTCTACACCTACTTCTTCCACAAATAACGTTTTTGCCACTGCCCAATAATTATACCTCTATAACTTGCCTCTTATGGATTACTGTTACTTCAGTTTGAGAAATATATCGATGTTGCTTACACGTATAAATGCTTTTCTGTATTTTTTTTATTAACTTATATGGTATTCTTAATTTATATTTCAAATTATTGAATTACTTTTTTTTAAATTACAGTTTTTAAATATTTTAATTTCAAAAAAATTATTTTATTGTCTGCTCGAACTTTTAAAAATTCATCTTCTAAATATTTTAACTTAGAAAAATTATTTTATCACTTGCTTCAACTTTTAAAATTAATATTAGACTAAGTAAAAACATAAAAACTTATTAAATAATAATAAAATGTAAAATTTATTATTTACTAACTACAAATTAACCATACATTTAAAATACAAATAAACAACAGCTATTGGAATATATTCATTTGATTAATAATGCGAAGACAATTTCGTAATTTTAAAGATATAGTAAGTCATCCGTGACATCTAAGGTGCTAGAATATATAGTTAGCTATATCAAATTCTTTTAGCATTTGGTTGGGTGGAGATTTTTTTTTTTTTTAATATTAGAAAGGGGATTCGAACCTAAATCGATTGTCGGATTGTATATGCATTTACCACTTGACTATATTTTGGTGTGCGTTGAGCAGAGATTTTTATATCTAAATTTAATAGGTCAAAAGTATAATTTCATTTCTAAACTTTATTATGTTATCCTTTATGACATTTTTAACTTTTATTTTCACCCATCAAATATGTAAACTTATAACATTATACCTATTAAACATTTAATTCGCAAAATTTTTTATTGAATACTCCGACTCGCAAAATTATATCAACAAAATACTATTAAATAATGAAAATAATTGTTCTAATACTTATACTAACTATATATCGAGTCAATATTTTATAAATAAAAATCAAAAACTCTAAAAACTATTATTATTAATGTGAAAAGGTATGCAATTATTAAAATTTAAAAATTTAAATGCAATGATAAATTATTTATAAAATTTAGAATGTTAAAGTTCAAAGTTCAGCTAAAATTAATACACGTACGACGACACATATGTATCGTTATGTACACCTAAGAGCGCCATTTAAGCGGATATAATTGATATATCAAGTTAAAAGATTATTATAGCTTTATTTTTGTATGCAAATCTCGTGCATTGATGAATAACTTCCATTATGATTGATTATAGAAAGAAAATTTGTGTTCGATTAATGTTTTATCCTTTCCATCACTACTGTTTTATTTTTTACACCATTATAAAATTTCTCAACTTTTTTTTTTTTTTTTTTTTGTATCGTTATGTACACCTAAGAAGCGCCATTTAAGACGGATAATAATTGATATATCAAGTTTAAAAGATTATTATAGCTTTATTTTGTAATGCAAATCCTCGTGCAATATGATGATACTTCACGATTTGACTGATCTTGGATTATACGAAAGAAAAATTTGGTGTTCGACATTCTAAGATTTTAAATCCTTTTCCATCATACTGTTGTTATTTTTTTACACCCATTATAAAATTTCTCCAACTTTTTTTTTTTTATTTTTTTTTAAATGCAATAGGATGAAAAGAAATATTTTTTTTTTTTTTTTTTTAATGCAAGGATGAAAGAAATAGACATTATTAGTTTTGTATGATTGTTCATTTAAATGAACTCTGAAATTATTTAATTTCCTAATGGGTGTATTAGTTATTTTTTTCTGGAATTGGTTCAATAATTCTATTAATGATATTTAATATTTATAAATTTCATACTCAAAATAACAGAACATGAAAATTTTTCTTTTAATCACTATATTTTTCTCTTAGAATTATCCAACTGTAGTCAATCCAACCTAAAAGATTTTTAATTAAATTATCAAATATCAAATTAAATCTTAACAGTTTATGTTTTACTCCCCATGAGAATCAAACTTTAAGGGAGAAGAACGCCCGAACAACTTATCCAACACTTGTTGGAAAATAGCATGCTCTTTAATCATATGTAATATAATGGTTTGAGCAATATTCAATGTCAACATAGACAAAATAAAAAAGGCTTAGTCACAAAAAAAAAAAAAAAGCTCTAATTTTTTATGGTTTTTTTTTCCAAATTTGGCTAATATTTTTAATTTTGTTAATTAATACGTTGTATTTATTTTTTATTGTCAATTATGGTTCCATTCAAATTTTGATTGGATGCAATTGAATGATGCAGTTCTAAAGATGAAGAAACCTACTTAGCAGATCTTGAAATTGATGGTAGTACGAGTTGTTGGCGGAGGATCCATCAAGGATCGGTTAATTGTATATTTTTTTCAAGTTTGTGGTGAGATAAAAATAAGATTGTATCAACATGCAATCTTCTAATTTAGAAATTTAAAAATAAAAGATGAATGATCAAAAAATAGCTATGCGGATAATTAACAATCGAATAAAAAATAAATTAACAGACTCTAGATGAAGATTGTAACTGATGAGGAAAAATAAGTTTAAGATAGTAATTGGCAAATTATCGACTATTGAAAACGTCATAGTTTAAGTTTTTTTTATTTTTAATGATTTAGTAATAAAAAACCATAAAAATTTTCTTAGTTTTTTCTCTTCCACAAATTTTCCTGCTCGAGAGGAAAAGGAATATGAAGGGATTACTTAATCTGGATTTCACAAATATGTACATAGACATGGCCATGGTTCCGGAACCGGCGGTTCCGGTTCCAGAAAAGCTGGAACCGGAACCGAACTGAAATGGTCCGGTTCCGGTTCCGGTTCCGGCTGTAAAACCGGAAAACCGAACTGAAATGGTCCGGTTTCCGGTTACGGTTCCGGTTAAACCGAACCGTCCGGTTTCCGGTTCCGGTTCGAATCCGATTAAACAAAACGCTGACGGTTCCGATTGTTTTTCCGGCGGGAATCCAGCATAATTTTAAATTTTAAATTTTGGATACCGTTTAAATAAAATTTTTTTATGTGAACATAAAAAATTAAAAAAAATACAGTTAAAAAATTTTAAAATATGAAGATGACCGGTTAACAAAAAATTTATTTGAACAATAAAAAATTAAAAAATATACCTAAAAAAATTTTAAAAATTTTGAGAATCGTTTAAAAAAAAATTTAAATTTCGAACAATACAAAAATTAATTAAAAATACACCTAAAAAATTAAAAAATACTTCAATAAAAATTTATTTTATTTAAAGACCTTGAATTGTTGAGTGGTTGAACATAATGATTTTATTTTTAAAAAAAACTTTGAAACTGAATTTTTTTTTTAAGTAAGAAAAACATAAAATTTTTATAAAAAAAAAATGTGGCTTTGAACTTTTTTTTTTTTTTTGTTTAAAAAAAAAATTTAAGTTTGCCTAACGTAATCCTCTTTGGGGTTTAGAGAATCAAAAACCCACTGTTCTTAACTTACCTATATCATTTCACCCCTTTTAACCTTAAATCGCTATTGCCACCATGTACCGGTTGATGTTCCAGTTGAGGATCCCATCGTTATAAATCAAATAAATCTTCCATTTTCTTATTGGATTTTCTTGGGCTCTTAAGTTCGGCTTTTGGTCCAATCATCCACACGGCACGCTTGTGCTTCTAATTTGATCTAGTATTATGCAGAAGCATGTACAATGAAATAAGAAAAAAAAATTTTTTTGTCAAACGCTAATATTCATCTAAAATTGAAAACAAATTTAACTCTATAAAAATGTATTTATGTCAGTATTTTTTTAGGCTTCATCAAAAAAACACGAAACACAATAATCTTTTTTGAAATTTTCCAATCATACATCAAATCCAATGACATGTAAAAACCCACATTATAAGAAATGCATTTGTCAAATGATCACGGGCTCCAAACATCACAACAAAATTGAAAACAGACGGAATTTTCAAATTGGAAAAATAGAAAGTTCTAACTTTATTTCTTTGTTATATAAAGAAAATAATAAGTGTCGTTTTACAGTATTTCATGGTAACTACTTTTAGCACAAGGATTTAAAAGTTTTTTGACAATAATATTAAAACCTAAATTTTCACCAAACTAAAAGATAATGTTCCATAAGAAATCATTTTTGCTAATTATCTGTCTTTTTTGTATGGTTTTTTTCAGAATATTTAAATAAAGAAAGGTTAGAAAGCGTAGCCCAGGAAATTTTGTTGTTTGAGACCGATCAACTCCTATTTTTGTTTGATGTTTTTGCCCTCCAAATGCTTCCAAAATCCGATTCCATACCCGCCCGCTTGTTCTTTTAAATTTATAAGAATTTTTCCCTCACAATATTGCAAATTACATCGAGTAACATTTTCTCACCTTAAAAAATTTTTATTTGTGAAGTGAAATGAGGGAATATGTCGGAAAACCTTTGTCTTGGCTGCTTCCTAACAATTTTTTGCTCGTTGCCACTATCTTGCTCTTTTGCTCTGGTCAATCTTCTTGAAATTGCTCATATATTCGGATTCTTTGAGTTGGATATATCCAATTGTTATCATTTGGGAAAAACCTTCAAAAATTAAATTGGTCGGGCAATACATATCAAATAAAAATGTCCGTTTGTAGGGATAGATGATTCTCCCAATTTTTCCCTTGTCCCTTAACCCAAATATTGAGTTTCCTCCACTTGCCATTTATATGATAATAAATATAATTTGGAAAATTGAATAAAAAAAAAATTAGAGAGTAATATATTACTTTAAATAAGGAAGATATTGGAGTAGAGTAAGAGAAGAATAAATGATATATATAGAGTAGCAGTGTATGGATAAGGTTGGTGAGAAGAGAGTAAAGTAGAGAGAGATGTGAGGATTTTTTTGTAATGAAATTTGTAAATAAAAATGAAGCAATTTTAAATAAATCTAAATTCATTTTTTGTGGTCTAAAAATACCCTTAAAACTAGCCCGTTATAAAAGAGACCGTGTTATGGCTGTTGGGAGGGGTTAGATCTAAGACATTTCAACCAAAAAAAAAAAAAAAAAACAAAAATCTGACAGTTACACACGGCTAGAACCCGCCGGTTCGAACCGGCGGTTTCTAACCGGCCGGGAGAACCGAACGGTTCAAACCGGCGGTGTCTAACCGGCCGGAGACAACCGAGGTTTCCAGTCCGGTTCCGAACCGGATTCCTCCTTGGAAAACCGCGGTTCTAACCGGCCGGAGAACCGACGGTTCAAACCGGCGGTTCTAACCGGCCGGAGAACCGACGGTTCCAGTCCGGTTCCGACCGGTTCTCTGGAACCGCCGGTTCTGATTCCTCATTTTCTGGAACCGGAACCGAACCGGATTTTTCCGGTTTCGGTTCCGGTTCGTTCCGATTCCGGTTCTCACCGATTCCGGTTACGGTTTCGGGCCGGTTCGAACCGACGGTTCCGGTTCCCGGAACCGTAATTTGGCCAAGCCTATATGTACAGAAGTGAAAAAATAAAAAGAAAAATAAAAATCAGCTTAGCATTTTCTAGGTTTTTCGTAGGGGTTAGGATAAGTGCTGTACTTGAAGGAGAAACAAGATAGAAATTGACAAGGTGATAGTTGGGGTTTACCTTGACCATTCATGGGCTTATATGAAAAGAAAGCATATAGAGGCCTCCCTTTTTCGAACAAGAACAGAATATATATATATATATCTTCTCATCATCATACTTATATATTGTCATGTGACTTATTGGTGATAGACAGCCACACAAGATCAAGAAAATGGAAATGTCACTCTTATCATTGCAGTGTATCACATCAACTTAAAGAAAAGAAGAAAGAAAAAGAAATTATAATAATTATAATCTGCTGGCAATTGCAAGTGAATATTGAAACATGTCCACCTTCGGAAATTTTCTTGGCTTGGCCCTCATTCTTGAAGAAAAATAGATGTACTGCATATATGTACTTCATATAGACGTGTTTCTTTTTCGTTTGTTCCTCAACTTTTATTTCTTTATGGTAATGGCCTTCATGAAGGTCATTCATTCTAGGACCAGGTCCCCCCATTTTGTATTTATTGCTGAAAGGACATGGAATAGTTCAATGGGAACCACTTACTTTTATGTTTTTGTTTATTTTTGCCCGTCAGATTTTGATATTTATATATTTCTTTGACACCTTTGATTACCCAAATTAAACATTTTAAGGACAATTACTTTTATAGAAAAATAAATTTTCAGGAAAATAAGTTAAAAAATATTAAAATTACCATCGTGTTGATTATTTAAAATCTGTTACATTGACAAATATTTTAATTCTTATTTTGTGAATTTTATAGATTAATCTTTTGTTGTTAAACCTATGTTTTTTCTGTTTCATGAACTTAATCAAAGCTAGTCCACTTCGAATGTTAAAATGTAAAAATAGCCACTTAATTAACTTTACTTTTGAGTTTATTTTTGCTAATCTAACTGTCTTTGATATATTTCAAATATATATTTTCTTAGAAGTATTTCAATATTATAAGTGTTAGATTAATTAGAAAGTAAATGTAAAATGTAAAAATTAACAATTCTAAGTTTTTTTTTATTCAATTTTACGTATAAACTTCACTCATAGTTTATTTTTGCTAATCCAACTCCTTCTGATATAATATTTTTATATAGAAGTATTTTAACATTGTAAGTGTTAGATTAATTAGAAAGTAAATGAAACCTTTGTAGTTTTTCTCCAATTACGAATTAAAAATTTTTTTCTATTTGTCTAATTTTAGCACATTTTGAATTAAAAATTTAACAACATTTGGAGTTTGGAGTGGATGGTTAAATCATGTTTTGATACATAGAGAGAGAGGGGGGGTCCTCACTCCAAACTTGCTGGGTTGGAAGGAAAAGCCCATCAACCAAGCAAATCCATAAAGCCCAAAAGTCCTTGTTTATAATTTATCTGGGTGATGGACTATGTCTAAGCTTACAACACCAATGTCCCTTATTTGGATCCAATAATGCGAAACTTAGGATCAAGCCCATATAATTTTTGGGCCCATCGTCAGCTGCAAACTATAATGGGTATTCATTGTGCTTCGCATTAAGGAAAGTAAGTCAGCCTTTACTTAAAAAAATATATATATTAAATTATTGGGGACAACAACATAAGTTATACCTTACTCACTCTTTTTTAATAATCCTTATTAAATCAGTAAAAATTAAAATCCAGATAGCATACTACAAAGAGATTCCATTTATGGGTTTTATTAGGTATAAAAAGAGCCATAATTTCATGTCACTTGGTCAACTATGCCATTGACCAAGTAACATCAACGACACCGTCATCCTTGTTCAAACCTAGAGCTTCCCAGACAGCATCAGAACCATCAACAATATTATTCCTACAGGGTGGTTGGCCTGCATGTTCACTATCACACCCGTTTCTTGAATCACACTCATCAACCACCTTAGCTTCTACACTCTTTCCATTACTTGCACTAATCCTTATCATCTTCCCACACCTTGTCCCTCCAGCATACCAACCAGTAGAAAGAGCAACCACCAGCTCTGTCTTGTCATGGTAGTTCCCGTCGCACTCCGATTGTGCACCTCCGTCGCCGCCTTCACTGAAATCATTTAACGTTAATTTGGCATTTGTCGAAGATGTAACTGTTGGTGAGCATGTGTATGTAGGATATGATTGCCCTTGACATGTAAGGGAGCCAGAGGGTTGACATGAGTCGTCTGAAGGAGAAGGACCGCCACCTCCGCCACCACTGCCGCCACTGCATGTGTTTGTTCCAATATCTGGGTCATCGTTGCATGATCCGTGTATGCAAATAAGTTGACCATCACAGTCATTTTCTGTTTGACATGGCCCATTGCAGGAGGAAATAGCATTTGAAGTTGAGGCAAAAAGGAGGATATTGAAAAGAAGGGAAAGGAAAAGAAGAGTATTTTCCATTTCCGCTATAGAAGAAAACGTTTTGGGTATTTTTATGTGGTTTGAGATGGAGGAAGTGTGTGATTATATATAGTAATTTGAGTTAGGAATGATTGTGTATGGAAAATAAGGATTGGAATAACTTGGCAATTGCGTGTATTGACTTGGTAAAGTCATCTTAAATTTTATCATCACGTAACGACTTACCTACCCTCCTGCTAATTTGAATAAAGACCCAGTTTATGGGTCCGTTCATGTATTAAAACAATCAAAATTTTCTGATTTAGTACATGGAAAATTTATCCGTTAATTTTAAGTTCTCAATTTTCTTGTCAGTTGTAATGAAGTTGCCTAGAATTTCATCGGTTTACCTGAAAGTTGTTGGGATATCCTCCCAAGTCCCACATCGGATAAAGAGGAGAAATGGAACCAAAATATAATGGTTCAAACCCAACCCATTAGTATGAGGCCTTTCCAGTTCATGTATTGAAAACAAAGTTCAAAAATTTTTCATGATTTAGTACAATGGAGAAATATTCCGTTGAATTTTAAGTTCTCAATTTTCTTGTCCAGTTGTAATGAAGGTTGCCCTAGAATTTCATCGGTATTACCTGAAAGTTGTTGGGAATATCCTCCAGTCCACATCGGAATAAAAAGAGGAGTAAAATGTGAAACCAAATATAAGGGTGGTTCAACCACCATTAGTATGAAGGCCTTCAGGGAGGTGCCAAAATAAATCCGTGAGAGGCCTTGGCCCAAAGCGGACACAATATCATACAATTCGGGGTTGGATGGTACGGCGCGGTCCCTTTCAAGTGGTATCAGAATTGCCCTGGTTGTGGAGCGGGGTGTAGAACTGCGCAGATGTGAGAATCTCGGCGTGGACGTTTGTAAGCTATATCAGGAGGGACGCGAAGACCAGAAGAAGAAATTGCAAGTGGTAGTCTGTGTCGAAAGTCTTCTTCGAGCAAAGAGGAGGTGGCATCGCGGATAACAAGAGGAGCGTGTCCCGTCAAGTGGGTGTAGCGGCGGTAACAACAGTGGTGGGCTCAGATTATCCCTGGAGGGGAGGTCATTGATTTGTTGGTTGGTCCAATTGGTTGGAGCGAGGAGGTTTGTTGGGATTATCCCTCTACAAGTCCCACATCGGATAAAAGAGGAAAGGACCAAATGGAACCACAAATATAATGGTTCAAACCCAACCCAATTAGCATGAAGGCTATTACTGGGAGGTGCCTCAATAAAAATAAATCCTAAATCCGTGAGGGCTGGCCCAAAGCGGACATATATCAGGGTATTAATGGGATGCGGGGCCTTTGAAAGGGTACGCGCGGTCCTATCAAAGAGTTGACGGTCAATGGGGCTTTCCCTCAACACATCTGTCTTTACTCCTCCGCTCCTTCTAATCCCTTTTAAAAAGAACACCAATGCGTCGGTCATTGTCTTCCCCAATTGCGAGCTATCCTCTTCCAAAGTCCGCACATGGATAAAAGAGGAGAAATGGAAACCAATATAAATGAGTTCAAAAACCAACCCATTTAGCATGAGGCCTTTTGGGGGAGAGATGCCCAAAAATAAATCCGTGAGTGCTTGGCCCAAAGCGGACAATAATCATATTAATCGGGGTTGAAGGGTACGCGCGGTCCTATCAAAAGTTTGACTGCAATGTTGGCCCAAAGCGGACAATATCATATTAATTCGGGGTTGAAGGGTACGCGCGGTCCTATCAAAAGTTGACTGCAATGGGGCTTTCTCAACACATCTGTCTTTCTCCCGCTCCTTCTAATCCCTTTAACACCATGCGTCGGTCTTGTCTTCCCCAAATTGCGAGCTATCCATAACCTAGGTCTTGCAACTGGAATTGTCTTGCACAGACAACGACTTACTGTTCTGTTTTTGGGTCACATAATTCAATCACCGCAAGAATTTGCGGCAGTTAATTTCTTCCATAACTTTGTCTAAAGCTGTACGGGTATTCAACTCATTAAACCCCAATTGAAATTTAATAAATGAAAAAAATTATGTTAAACTAGATATCCTTCACTTTGATCATTGAATTTTCTCCACTTGAAAATAAAATTTATGTATGTCACAAAACCTTAATTGAGTCAACAGTTTTTATTTTCATTATTTTTTATTATTTGAAATATAACACACACAATAAAGATCAGATTCCAAGTCAAAATTTACTGAAATTGAAAATTATATAAATATTTATTATGTAATTCATTTCATTTTTTATATACTAAAATAAAAAATAATAATTCGAGAACACTCATTAGAGCTCTTAAGCCATATATTACAATTCAATATTCAACCGTTGTACATTTTATTATCATTTAGCATATCTTAATTCCTATATAATAGAGCCTATTACCTTGTTATTAAAAAGAACAAAAAAAAAGGTCACGTTCATTTCTCTTCTGAATATTAAACTCAAATTCCCTTGAAGAAAATATTTAGTACATTTAGTTTATGATGCAACTTATTATTATATAGTGTATGGAATTTATTTTTATAATTTCAGGTGAATTTCTTATGTGATTTTGCAAAATATATGAGAAAGGGATTGAATAATTTAATCCTAATATGATACCCGGCTAAAAATAATTTAAACTATGAAATTGAAATGGTAATTTATTTTTTTTGGACATGGTAAATTGGTAATTGTGTTAAGAAAGTAGAGTTCAAGTTTTCTTTCAATAACACCTTACCTTTGGTCCTTGGTCCAATAAGGAGGCCGCCGGTCAGGCATGGCATGGCAGTTTCTCTTACGTATTCCCAGCTTTGCACCCCGATTCCCGGGGAAAAAAAAAAAAAAATCTCGTTAACTACTTTTTTTCATTTCACTTTCAATAAATAAGTATTTTATTTCATTTTTTTTAAATATATTAATTATTTTTTTTCAATTTTATTCATATTTATTAGGTGTTTTGTAGCAAAATTAAATAGAAAATTTTTAATTTAAGAAAGGCAATTTAAACATTCTACTATTATTAATAAAAAATTGATATGTTCCAATTATTTTCTTAATTTTTATGAAAAGATCAAATCTTAAAATGAAACAGAGACAGTATATAAATTGACATTTAAATTTTATAAAAAAAAAATTTGACTACATCCTCTTAATTTTTACATTAATTAACCAATCTAATATTTCGATTTATAAAATTATATCTATATTAAATATTTTAATTTATAAAATTATATTTAGGGTAGTGTTATCTCCGGAGCAAGGTTTGTTAAATATAGAGCAAGAATATTTTTATAACACCAAGCTGACTTAATTACCCTTAGTTTCACAAAGACCTGTATAATTAATTCATTAAATTTTTGTTATGTGGCAATTTATGCGAATTTTCCTCTAGTAAAATACACACCAGGACCAGGCCTTATTGATTGGGTCTAAATTAGGTTGCTATGCTCATAACTGTTGGATTTAATTTTCTATTGTGGGCTTAATATGTAAAATTAAATATGTACAGCAGTCCAATTGTAAAGTCAATTTCAAATGTGGTCTTTCAAGTCAATTTCAAAATGTGGTCTTGATTTGTGAATAATTGACTATTGAGGTAAATCAACTAATTATAGATATTAAGTGTGGACCATTATATAATTTTCTATTTCGTAGGACCGAAAATAGGAATTGTACTAACCCTACAGGTATATAAGTCGTGGTCCCCAAGGAGTTGAATACGATTCAGTTTTACCGTTCCTTTACGTATTGCTTCCGCTAAAATCGATTCTTTTTCAATTCTCTGGACAGGCTGGCAAACTAATTCTATACATCAAGATCGACGAACAACGCGATGTCAGGTACGCAACCTTTTCTTATTCCAATCTTATTTTGTTGAATCTAGTGGTTTTGCACGATCTAGGTTTTATTGCAATTATTTGAGATTAATATTCAACAAGTGGGTAAATCAGAGCCTTGGCATAATTGCTAGAATTTTTAGATTGATTTTCGTATGTTTTTTTTAATTTGTTTTCCCCTACTGTTTACGGATTGAGGGTTTTGTTTAATAAAAAAATTTTTTTTTTTCTCACTGTTCTTCGGATTCCCCAAGACAGGTAAGAAGGTTTTGAAACAACGCCATTTGAGATTAATTGTTCGTTTGATATTTTATATTAATATCATATATATATATATATATTAATATATATATATTTTTTATTTTTTTCTTCTAGCCGGATTTTGGTTTAAAAAAAAAGAAAAAAAAAAAATTCAGATCGTTTTTGGTTGGCACGGACCTGTTATCGTTTTTGTTTTTTAAGGTTAGGGATGGCATTACAGTTAGGTCTTTGGAAAATTTCGGTTTAGGCCC
This sequence comes from Jatropha curcas, assembly GCF_014843425.1. The sequence goes on along the minus strand of NW_023591682.1, from coordinate 1,030,474 downwards.
CTTAAGTTTCTGTATAATTTCGGATTAAGGCCCCTAAGTTCTGTAACTTCAGATTTAGCGCCCTTAATTTTCTGTAACTCTCAGATTAGGCCCTAATTTCCTGTTTTATTTGTCTAGACCCATGGATATATATTTAGTAATTAATTAGATCCCGAACTTTAATTTTATTCAAATTCTTATTTAGTCGCAATTTTATAACTCTAGTCTCTAATTTAGTGACTTAATAAGACTAGATTATAATTTTTTTTTTTTAGGGCTAAATAATTTTTAGTTATTAAATATTTAGACAATTCAATTCATTTAATGCAATTGTTTTGTTTTAATTACAATTAATGAATTAATTTTGTCGAACTTGAAGCAATTAAATTTTGGAGTGATTAAGTCCCTATTGTGTTTGATATTTTGTTAAAATAAATCTAATTTGGGGAATCAATAAGTCACCAAAGTGACCCTCTATTGCCTTGAATTTGATTTATTTTAGAATAATTAGACAGGGTATTAGAATCCCGTTGCGGATAGTTAATTCGGGGACCAAAGGAAGGTTTGCTACTCTGGCTGAGTTTTGAATAATGTTTTGGCCATAAATATGTGATAATTGTTTGATTATTTTCCATGACAATGATATATCGGCCAAAGGAAGAATTTATTTATTTGTCAGGACCTATGTTATCAATATTTGAATGCTGCATTGAGATACTAATTACAAGTTAATGTTTTACATCCAAAGATGAGAATTTAATGTTTGTGTCTTCTTATTTCCATTTTTTAATCTCTACTATATGTGAATTGTTTCATTTGTTGTATTGTTGAGCTTTACTTATCTATTTGTTTATTTCCTCTGATGTCAGCTAACATTCATTAATCCTGATTGTGTCCCTAAAAAACTGAGGGAATACAAATTTTGAGTTCCTTGGAAATCAGATATATGATTCTTTCCTAGGCTGTATGGAATTTTGGATCTTGCATTCAGGATGGACGAACCTGCTCCCTTACTGATAACAGCAGTGATGTTCAACAGGGTTCAGTAATGAAGAAGTGGAGCGTCTAAATCGCTTAGGGTCTAATGATCATGGCCAGAAAGGAGTCCCAGAAACATGTTCGAGACTCTGTCTCAGCTGAAAAGAACAATGCTCAAAAACTATCTTGCGAAGCTGGAGAGGGCTTATGTCAAGAATGACAAAGCCGAAGTGGGAACCTTTTAGGAAAATTAACCTCCATGAAGTTTGCTGCTGGTGGTGTTCGGGGAGCATATTCTTAGATGTCTCAGAATTGCAAAGAGACTGAAGGCGCTGGGATGGCTTTACCAGATGACCCTTTTAGCCATTTGGTTATGAATTCTCTTCCTGCTCAGTAAATGAAACAAATTAGGACTTCCTATAATTGTCAGCCCGAATAAATGGACTCTTAAATGAGCTCATTTTCTCATTGTGTTGATAGAGGAGGAAAAAGATGAATTCTAACAAAAGAGAGAGTGCACAATTTTTTGTTTCTTCAGCTGGGAAGGGTAAAGAACAAGAAAAGAAAGAGGGCCTTCTGCAAAGCCTGTTTGAAAAAGGCTATGACGAAACCTGCTGCTGCTACTGGCTGTTAGCTCCAGTAACAAAAGAAGCCTTAGTGCCAATGCTTCTTTTGTGGAAAGGAACGGAATCACTGAGAAAGGAACGTCCTAATTGCTATTTGGCTTGCAAAGAAGGGTAAGTACCTTGTTTTAGTCTGTTGTGAAGTTAATTTAACATCAGCTCATAAAAACACTTATTGGATGGATTCTGGTGCTACTACCGCTCATAATATGTTTCATTGCAGGGCTGCCTCAACTACAAGAAAGCCAACTGACGGTGAAGATACGTCTATGTAGGAAATGACGATCCGGTTGAAAGTAGAGGCAAATTGGGACATTTTAGATTATGTTTTAAGTACTGGTTATTTTTTTGGATCTTAATAGATTCTTTTGGTTAGTCCTCTTTTAGAAGGAATTTGATTTCTGTTTCCTTTTTGGACAAATCTGGTTTTTCAATTGTTCTTTTGGAGACCAGTGTATTGCACTTTATCTATGAATTTCAAAAGTTTTGGTATGGTTTGCTTGAATGAAATGTGATAATCTATATATGTTGAAGAGTTGATACTAGTTATATGAATCCCTGCCATGGTTACTAAACAAGAGGTTACCAAAAGAAAGTTGAATATTGATAACTCAGCTTGTACTTTTGGCATAGGACGTTTGGGTCATGTACCAAATCGAGACTTGAGCGTCTTGTTCTGATGGTAATCTTAAATACACTCTATTACAACAGGTTTGGATTCTTGTATTTGAGGTATTTAAAGGAAAAAACAGACTAACAAAGAGACTAGGTGCATTCGGTCACCAATGTTTTAGAACTGATTCCATAACAGATATTTTGCGGTCCATTCCAATATTGCAGCTAGAAATGGCTAAAGAATTATTTTATAATCATTACATTGAATGACTTTCTCTCGTTATGGTTACTTATAATCTCATTCATGAAAAAAATCTGAGTCTTTGGACGTGTTTCAAATCTTATAAAGCCGAAGTTGAAAAATCAACTAGGAAAGAAGATTAAAATCTGTTCGATCTGACCGTGGTTGGTGATATTATGGTAAATCATGACGGTTTCAAGGCGAAACAACGTCCAGACCTTGTTGCGCTCTTTCCTACAGGAATGTGGAATGTCCCCCTCAATATACAATGCCTGAATACTCCAGCATGAATGGTGTATCTGAAGAGACGTAATAGGACTCTTATGGAATATGGTAAAAGGAGTATGATTAGTCCCTTCTCCTTTACCAAGAGTCTCTGTGGGGTGAAAGCGTTAAGAACAGCAAGCTTTTATCTTCTCAATAGATTCCATCTAAGCAGTTGGCTAAAAACACCTTATGAAACTTTTTGGACTGGATGTAAGCCTAGTCCCTAAAAGCAGTCTTCATGTTTTGGGAATGTCAGCTGAAGCAAGGCCTTTACAAGCCGAATGAAAACAAAACTGGACTCCAAAACTATCAAAGCAGCTACTTTGTTGGATATTCCTGAGCGTCCTAGGTTACAAGTTTCTAATCCTAACTTCCCCAGAAACTGTTTTTGTGAAAACGAGAATTGCAACAATTTTTGAAGGAGTTTGATTTTGGAGGGAGAAATAAAGAAAGAAACATTGTCTTTGAAGAGGACCAAGTAAGGATGATTCGGTTCTCATTCCTTTTGTTGTTTCTGATAGCGTACAGACTCCAGTTGCTTCCTGTAACTATTCCAGATCTCAATTCAAGAGACAATGCTATCTTCCTCAAGACAAAGATTCAAACAAACCTCAAAGAATTAGAGCCTGTTCAATGCCTTTTGAGGAGATCTACTAGGCGTAGAAGAAGAAGTGCTATTCCAGAGTGATTATATAGTGTTTCTTCAGGAACATGAGATAACTGTAAGACATAATAGATGATGATTCCAGTTAGTTCTAATCATGCCATGCAGAGTTCTGACTCTCCATAAGTGGATTGAAGCAATGAACGAAAGAGTATAAGTCTTATGCAAACACATCAAGTTGGGATCTTGTTTCATTACCTGAAAGGAAAGAAACCATTGGTTGCAATTGGACATATTTAAAAACCAAAAGGATTCCTCAAAGGATAATGTGGAAAGAATATAAAAGCACGTCTTGTAGCAAAAGCTTTACTCAAAAGGAAGGGATTGACTATAAAAGAAAATCCTTCTCTCCAGTTTTCTTCGAGCGGATTCTTTTAGGACAATCATGGCCTTAGTTTTTGGCAAATCTTGATCTTGAGCTTCATTCAAATGGATGTTAGACATGCGTTTCCTCAATGGCGACATTGAGAAAACAATAATATATGGTGCAAACCAGAAAATTTTGTAATTGGGAGATCCAAAACATCTGGTAATGCAAAATTAAAGAAATCCAATTTATGGACTCAAGCAAGCTTCCTCGTCAATTGGTACTTTAAGTTCAACCACAGTAATTGTCCGTCGTTTGGCTTTTCGAAGGCAAATGCTGTGAAAATTGTGTGTACCATAAGTTCAACAGTGGGAGTATGGTTTATCTTTTTGGTTTTAATATGTGGATGACATACTTCTTGCTACTAATTGTAAATCTTGTTGCATGAACCAAAGTTTTTTCTTTCAAAGCATTTTGAGATGAAAGATTTTAGGTGAAAGCTTCTTTTTGTTTTAGGGATTTCAGATACCATCGAGACCGTTCTCGAGGTTCTTGGATTATCACAAAGAGATATCTGATAAAGGTGCTCAAGGACGAATTTTGGTGATGCCAGAATTCTAGACCATTTGGAACCCCTATTGCAAAAGGTGATAATTATAGTAATCAAACAATGTCCAAAGAGTTGAACTTGAAATTCAGGATGCAAAAGGTTCCTTATGCGTCAGCCTGTAGGAAGTCTTATATGGTTATTTCAAAGTTTGTAACTCGTCCAACATTCCTTTTATGGAGTTGGCAATGATAAGGTTTAGATATCTTAGCAATCCAGGATGGATCATTGGACAAGCAGCCAAAGGTCATGAGATAATCTTCAGAGGACTAAGGACAATATGCTCACATATAGGAGATACAGATCATGCTTGAGATCAATTGGGTATCGATTCTGATTTGCTGGATGCCAAGACAGTAGAATCCCATCTGGCTAACGTTTTCTATTGGCTGGTGGTGCTATTTCTTGGAAGAGTGTGAAAACAAACTCTAGTAGCACCTCCACCATGGAAGCTGAATTTGTAGGCATTTATGAGGCATCCAATCAAGCTATTTGGGCTGAGAAACCTCGTTCACTAGGGCTGCGTGTATAGGTGGAATAGAAAGACCAATGAAGTTGTCATTGTGACAGCAGGTCCAGCCTTTATCTCCAACAACAATGAGCTCTCTCGATCAAAACACATTGAGATTAAGTTCTCCTTTGGCCCTGTGAAGGAAGAGGGTACAGAGTGGACAAGAATATACTTAGAGCATATTGGAACAAACCCTATGATTGCGGATGCCCGCTTAACAAAGGCAGTGGATACCGCGAAAGTTTTCCCCAGAGCACACCGCTCATATGGTGATCGTTTTGTTTTGAGACTGTCTAGTTTATGGGAGTTTGCTCTTTAATGTTTTGCATTATGTTTTTGAATGCTCTAATTTTGTTTGGATATGTTTTATTATGAAATTTTGTTGAGTATCATTTTGGTTGAATGGTTTACACTCTGTTATTATAATTATTGTTTGCTTGATTCTCACTTTTGTTTGTGACCAGTTGGAAACAGACATTGATGATCACATTGCATGTAAGTTTTCATGCTGAAAAACACTCTCTATTAATGAATCTAATGTCAATTAAGGGTATT